>KN805412.1:28683-68617 GCA_000818945.1 Schizochytrium sp. CCTCC M209059
TTGCCCAGCCGTGAACGTGACCGAGCCACCAGTCAGAGCCGATGTCTCACCCGCGGTCATCGCCATAGCTCCTCCGGCACCGCTATTGCCGCTGCCAACAGTCAACGTGATATCGCCACCACTTCCAGAAGTAGCACCGCCAGTCGTAACCTTGAACTCACCAGTATCGCCGTTGCCGGCACTGCCAGTTGCAATGGTCACAGCACCCGACTCACCATTTGTACCACCAGCACCAGTCATAAGCTCGATCTTACCACTCGTGGTTGCGGTGCCGACACCCGTGCTCAGCGAAATGTCACCGCCGGTTGCACCAGTGCCAACACCAGACTTCAGGCTGATCGCGCCTCCTGCACCAGCAGTGCTGCTCGAGCCCTGACCAGCAGAGATCTCCACAGCACCGCCAGCGACGCTGTTGAAGACCAGCAGTAATCGCCACCTTGCCGCCTGCGGCCGTGTCGCCGCTGCCGACAAGAAGCGAAATATCTCCGCCCTTACCTGATGTAGCAGCTCCAGTCGAGATGAAAACCTCGCCAGAGTACCCAATCGTAGTGTCGCCGGTGGTCATTGAGATTGCGCCGCTCGTTCCACTAGAGCCAGCGGCAGGTGTGATGAGACTGATATGACCACTGCTCGTCGTTGTGCCTTGGCCAGCCGTGAACGTGACAGAGCCACCGGTCAGAGAGGACGTCTCGCCAGCGGTCATCGCCACAGCTCCTCCGGCACCGCTGTTGCCGCTGCCAACTGTCAACGTGATATCGCCACCACTTCCAGAAGTGGCAGCTCCAGTCGTAACCTTGAACTCACCGGTATCGCCGTTGCCAGCACTGCCTGTGGAAATAATCACAGCACCGGACTCGCCAGTGCTGCCACCAGCTGCTGTCACAAGTTCAATGTTGCCCGATGTTGCACTCGTACTCGCGCCAGTAACGAAGCGAATCTTGCCACCCGTTTCGATGTTCGCAGCACCACCAGTCAGCACAACTGCACCACCACGACTGGCCGTAGTTCCTGTACCTGCACCACCGGTGATCTCTACAGCTCCACCGGCAACGGTGTTTGCGCTCGAAAGACCAGCAGTAATCGTCACCTTGCCGCCTGCGGCCGTGTCGCCGCTGCCGACAAGAAGCGAAATATCACCGCCCTTACCCGATGTAGCAGCTCCAGTCGAGATGAAAACCTCGCCAGAGTACCCAATCGTAGTGTCGCCAGTGGTCATTGAGATTGCGCCGCTCGTTCCACTAGAGCCAGCAGCAGGTGTGATGAGACTGATGTGACCGCTGCTCGTCGTTGTGCCTTGGCCAGCCGTGAACGTGACAGAGCCACCGGTCAGAGCCGACGTCTCGCCAGCCGTCATCGCCACAGCTCCGCCAGCCCCACTGTTGCCGCTGCCGACCGTCAACGTGATACTTCCAGCGGTTCCAGAGGTAGCAGCACCAGTTGTCACCTTGAACTCACCAGTATCGCCGTTGCCGGCACTGCCAGTTGCAATGGTCACAGCACCCGACTCACCATTTGTACCACCAGCACCAGTTAGAAGCTCAATCTGGCCACTTGTGGTGGCGGTGCCGACACCCGTGCTCAGCGAAATGTCACCGCCGGTTGCGCCAGTGCCAACACCCAGATCCGCCAGTATCTGCGGTCGTTTGGCCTGCCTTGATGTCGACAAGCCCACCTGCACCACTGTCGCCGCTTCCAACGGAAAGCGTTATGTCGCCGCCCTTGCCCGAAGTAGCAGCACCAGTCGTCACCTTGAACTCGCCGGTGTCACCGTTGCCAGCAACACCAGTTGCGACAGTAACAGCACCGGACTCGCCCGTGCCGCCACCATCTGCAGTCACGAGCTCAATGTTGCCACTCGTCGTGTCTGTGCTTGCGCCCGTCTCCAGCCGAATCTTACCACCAGTCAGCACGTTTGCGGCACCGCCAGTCAGAAGAATGGAGCCACCTTCACTTGCTGCAAGTCCAGTGCCTGCGCCACCAGTGATCTCCACAGCACCACCAGCAACCGTGCTTGCGCTCGAAAGACCAGCAGTGATAGTGATCTTGCCGCCGGCGGCGGTGTCACCGTCACCAACAAGGAGAGAAATATCACCGCCCTTGCCAGACGTTGCGTCTCCCGTCGAAACCATGATCTCTCCAGTGTAGCCATTGCCAGCAGATCCAGTCTCTACAGTGATCGAGCCACTCGTGCCTGTGCTTCCAGCAGTCGCTGTATCGAGACGCATGTGTCCACTGTCGGCCGTCGTGCCTCGGCCCGTGGTGAGGGTCACAGATCCGCCAGTATCTGCGGTCGTTTGGCCTGCCTTGATGTCGACAAGGCCAGCGGTCATCGCCACAGCTCCGCCAGCCCCACTGTTGCCGCTGCCAACCGTCAACGTGATATCGCCACCAGTACCAGAAGTGGCAGCACCAGTTGTCACCTTGAACTCGCCGGTGTCGCCGTTACCGGCACTGCCAGTCGCAATTGTCACAGCACCGGACTCACCATTGCCGCCACCAGCACCCGTAAGAAGCTCGATCTGGCCACTTGTGGTTGCGGTGCCGACACCCGTGCTCAGTAAGATGTCACCGCCGGTTGCGCCAGTGCCAACACCCGACTTCAAGCTGATCGCACCTCCTGCACCCGCAGTGTTGCTCGAGCCCTGCCCAGCAGTGATCTCGACGGCACCGCCAGCGACGTTATTTGCACTCGAAAGACCAGCAGTGATAGCTACCTTGCCGCCGGCGGCGGTGTCACCGTCACCAACAAGGAGAGAAATATCCCCGCCCTTGCCAGACGTCGCGTCTCCCGTCGAGACCATGATCTCCCCAGTGTGGCCATCGCCAGCAGACCCAGTCTCTACAGTGATCGAGCCACTCGTGCCTGTGCTTCCAGCAGTCGCTGTGTCGAGACGCATGTGTCCACTGTCGGCCGTCGTGCCTCGACCCGTGGTGAGGGTCACAGATCCGCCAGTATCTGCGGTCGTTTGGCCTGCCTTGATGTCGACAAGCCCACCTGCACCACTGTCGCCGCTTCCAACGGAAAACGTTATGTCGCCGCCCTTGCCCGAAGTAGCAGCACCAGTCGTCACCTTGAACTCGCCGGTGTCGCCGTTGCCAGCGACGCCAGTTGCGACAGTAACAGCACCGGACTCGCCCGTGCCGCCACCATCTGCAGTCACGAGCTCAATGTTGCCACTCGTCGTGCCTGTGCTTGCGCCCGTCTCCAGCCGAATCTTACCACCAGTCAGCACGTTTGCGGCACCGCCAGTCAGAAGAATGGAGCCACCTTCACTTGCTGCAAGTCCAGTGCCCGCGCCACCAGTGATCTCCACAGCACCGCCAGCAACCGTACTTGCGCTCGAAAGACCAGCAGTGATAGCTACCTTGCCGCCGGCGGCGGTGTCACCGTCACCAACAAGGAGAGAAATATCACCGCCCTTGCCAGACGTTGCGTCTCCCGTCGAGATCATGATCTCCCCAGTGTAGCCATCGCCAGCAGACCCAGTCTCTACAGTGATCGAGCCACTCGTGCCTGTGCTTCCAGCAGTCGCTGTGTCGAGACGCATGTGTCCACTGTCGGCCGTCGTGCCTCGACCCGTGGTGAGGGTCACAGATCCGCCAGTATCTGCGGTCGTTTGGCCTGCCTTGATGTCGACAAGCCCACCTGCACCACTGTCGCCGCTTCCAACGGAAAGCGTTATGTCACCGCCCTTGCCCGAAGTAGCAGCACCAGTCGTCACCTTGAACTCGCCGGTGTCGCCGTTGCCAGCGACGCCAGTTGCGACAGTAACAGCACCGGACTCGCCCGTGCCGCCACCATCTGCAGTCACGAGCTCAATGTTGCCACTCGTCGTGCCTGTGCTTGCGCCCGTCTCCAGCCGAATCTTACCACCAGTCAGCACGTTTGCGGCACCGCCAGTCAGAAGAATGGAGCCACCTTCACTTGCTGCAAGTCCAGTGCCTGCGCCACCAGTGATCTCCACAGCACCACCAGCAACCGTGCTTGCGCTCGAAAGACCAGCAGTGATAGTGATCTTGCCGCCGGCGGCGGTGTCACCGTCACCAACAAGGAGAGAAATATCACCGCCCTTGCCAGACGTTGCGTCTCCCGTCGAGATCATGATCTCCCCAGTGTAGCCATCGCCAGCAGACCCAGTCTCTACAGTGATCGAGCCACTCGTGCCTGTGCTTCCAGCAGTCGCTGTGTCGAGACGCATGTGTCCACTGTCGGCCGTCGTGCCTCGACCCGTGGTGAGGGTCACAGATCCGCCAGT
The DNA here is from genome assembly GCA_000818945.1 of Schizochytrium sp. CCTCC M209059. Lineage (NCBI taxonomy): Eukaryota > Bigyra > Thraustochytrida > Thraustochytriidae > Schizochytrium > Schizochytrium sp. CCTCC M209059. The sequence continues at coordinate 32,940 of KN805412.1, forward strand.
ATCTGCGGTCGTTTGGCCTGCCTTGATGTCGACAAGCCCACCTGCACCACTGTCGCCGCTTCCAACGGAAAGCGTTATGTCGCCGCCCTTGCCCGAAGTAGCAGCACCAGTCGTCACCTTGAACTCGCCGGTGTCACCGTTGCCAGCAACACCAGTTGCGACAGTAACAGCACCGGACTCGCCCGTGCCGCCACCATCTGCAGTCACGAGCTCAATGTTGCCACTCGTCGTGTCTGTGCTTGCGCCCGTCTCCAGCCGAATCTTACCACCAGTCAGCACGTTTGCGGCACCGCCAGTCAGAAGAATGGAGCCACCTTCACTTGCTGCAAGTCCAGTGCCCGCGCCACCAGTGATCTCCACAGCACCGCCAGCAACCGTACTTGCGCTCGAAAGACCAGCAGTGATAGCTACCTTGCCGCCCACAGCGGTGTCACCGTCACCAACAAGGAGAGAAATATCACCGCCCTTGCCAGACGTTGCGTCTCCCGTCGAGATTGCCAGCAGACCCAGTCTCCATAGTGATCGAGCCACTCGTGCCTGTGCTTCCGGCGACGGCGGTTTCAAGACGCATATGCCCACTGCTTGCCGTAGAACCGTAACCCGTCGTAAGACCCACTGAGCCGCCTGTAAGTGCACTCGTCTCGCCTGCCGTGATGTCAACGAGGCCGCCTGCCCCGCTATCACCACTGCCGACAATGAGTGAAATGTCGCCACCTTTACCAGATGTGGCAGCACCAGTCGTCACCTTGAACTCGCCAGTGTCACCATCGCCGGCGTCACCTGTTGTCACCGTCACGGCGCCAGAGTAACCAGTCGTACCACCGTCAGCAGTAACAAGCTCGATGTTACCACTCGTGGTGTCTGTGCTTGCCCCTGAGGTCATGGAAATTGTGCCGCCGGTTTCGTCCGTTGCAGCACCACCAGCAATCGTGACCGCTCCTCCGCGGCTACCCGTTGCACTCGAGCCCTCGCCGCCCGTAATTTCCACTGCTCCACCGGCCTCTGAATCAGCACTAGAAAGGCCAGCAGTGATCGTGATCTTGCCACCAGCAGCAGAGTCTCCATCGCCAACAAGAAGTGAGATGTCACCGCCCTTGCCGCTCGTTGCAGCACCAGTCGAGAGCTTCACCTCGCCGGTATCACCGTTGCCAGCGCTGCCCGAGAAAACCTCAATTGCCCCACTAATACCAGTGCTGCCTGCAACTGCAGTTTGAAGACGCATGTTGCCGCTGCTCGTCGTGGAACCATACCCGGTGGTCATCGTCACCGAACCGCCTGTAAGCGCGCTCGTCTCTCCGGCGGACACAGCCACAAGGCCACCCGCACCTGAGTCTCCGCTACCAACAGTCAGAGAAATATCGCCACCCGTGCCCGATGTTGCAGCGCCAGTCGTAACCTTGAATTCACCAGTGTTGCCGTTTACAGCTGACCCAGTTGCAATTGAGATGGCGCCCGAGGTACCTGCCACACCACCACTGGCCGTTGCAAGCTCAATGTTGCCGCTGCTCGTGGCTGTGCCCACACCAGAGGTAAGAGTGACCTTACCACCGGTTGCAGGACTTGACAAACCAGCTACAAGAATTATATCTCCACCCTGCCCAGTATTACCATTCCCGACAAGAAGCGAGATGTCCCCACCTTTGCCGCCTGCCGCAGCGCCTGTCGAGAGTAGAATTTCGCCGGAAGATCCCGCAGTTGCACTGCCCGTTCGAACTTCTGCGGTACCCGATACTCCACTCGTACCTGCATCAGCTGTTGCGAACAAAAGGGCGCCACTACTTGTCGCCGTTCCTGCGCCAGTAGTAAGCGTGATGTCACCACCGGTCACATCGCGGGAATCACCAGCGTCCAAGGTGATCGCCCCGCCTTGAGTGTCGCCCGTGCCAACCAAGAGACTGATAGCCCCGCCATTCGACGAAAGCGCTGTTCCAGTCGAGAGACGAATCTCACCAGAAGCACCGTATGTTGTGGTTCCAGTTGAAACCAGCACAGGACCGCTCACTCCGGTCAGTCCAGAATTCAGCGTCTTCAACGTGATGGCGCCGCTTGAGGTCGCAGAACCATAGCCGGAGTGCAAGGAGATGGACCCACCTGTTTCGTGCGTGGTGTTGCCAGCGCGGACCTTCACGTCACCTCCTTCATTCAGGGTTCCCTTGCCAACGACCAGGCTAATGTCCCCGCCCTTGCCACCAAGCGAAGATCGACCAGTCTCCAATTGAATCTCTCCACTCGAGCCAAGGGTCGCAATTCCTGTGCTGAGACTCATGGCGCCACTCACGCCACTGTTTCCAGCGTTGCTCGTAGCAATGTAAATGCTGCCGCTTGAGAACTCTGCCGACTTGCCAGAAACTATGCTAATACCGCCTCCGGTGAGACCAAGCACCCCTCGGGTGGGCCCAGCTGACAGAGTGATGTCGCCCCCAGCGCCAGAGTCCCCGGAGCCAACAGTCAAGGAGATGTTGCCGGCGCGACCGGTCGAGGCACGACCAGTCGTCAGCTGCACCTGACCTGTGCTACCAGCACCGGCGTCGCCCGAACGGACCGCAACCATACCAGTGGCGCCGAGTAGACCAGCCCGGGCCGTCTCAATGACAATTTTACCGCTAGTCGTGGCAGTACCATTTCCTGATTGCAGGTAGATATCACCGCCAGTTAGCTCGTCACTCGTACCGGCAGTAATGTTTACATGGCCACCCTTAATACCCGTCGAAGCGCCCACGAAAATCCGCACATTGCCTGCAGCACCCTTGGAAGAGGTGCCCGTGACAAAGCTCAAACTTCCAGTTCGACCTGCGGTGGAGTTTCCTGTCCAAACGGCGATATCCCCGCTTTGCCCCTTGACCCCAGCATTTGGCGTGTAGAAATTGATCTTTCCGCTCGAAGTGGCCTCGCCCGAACCAGAGCGAATGACAATGCCACCGCCCGTAGCCTTAGTGCTGTTTCCGGCTGCCACGAACACGCTGCCTCCCGCGCCAGAGCCGGAAAGCCCAACTTGCACATGAAAGCGGCCTGCTCGCCCAGCTGGAGTAGACCCGGTCGTGATGTTGATGAGTCCGGTGTTTGCCTTAATACTATTCCCAGTAAAAAGCTGAAGCTCACCGCTCACGCCAGAGGTCCCTGCCTCACGAGATGCAATTGTTACATTCCCGCTCGAAGAGCTGGTACCTGAACCAGAATAAATCTGTACGTTGCCGCCAGCGCGCGAGTTACTCGTACCGGCCACCATTGTGATGTTTCCACCACGCGAATCTGTGGAGTTGCCGACAAAAAACTCAATGTTACCGGCACTTCCGCTGAGGGCCTTGCCCGTAGAAAAGTGGACTGTTCCACTCGAGCCTTGGGAGGAAGTTCCGGTGCGCAAGAGAATCTGACCACTGACGCCAGATCTACCAGCATCGCCCGTTGCAAAGAGCAAGTCTCCACTTGATGTTGCAAGCCCTCGGCCTGTATCAAAGCTCACCTGGCCACCGCGATGGGTCGTGCTCGAACCTCCAGTGAATGACACATTGCCACCACGATCAAACTTGCCAAGACCAGGGGAGAACCACATGTTTCCAGAGGCCCCATTGGCACTGTCCCCTGTCTCGAATGAGATACTACCACTCGCACCGACAGCAGCAGCACCAGTGTAGAATTGAATACTTCCGCTCCGACCAAGAGGACCCGAATCCTCGGAATGAATGAGAACGGAACCGCTTGTGGTCTTCTGTCCAAAGCCCGCGGCGATTGACACAGAACCTCCCGTTTCGCTTTCGCTGCTGCCTGCCTGGATGATCACATCGCCTCCAACCCCAGAAGCAGAGTCGCCTACCAGTACAGAAACACCACCGGCGTGGCCATCAGCGGAGTTACCAGTGGCAAAAAGAAGATCTCCCGTATCGCCAGCTTCAGCTGACCCAGATGTAAAGTGAACCTTTCCACTGGAGCCACTGGACAAAGCGTCGGCGGTGTGCACGAGTACATCTCCGCTGTCACCTGATTCGCTTCCACCCGACAGAAGTTTCATATTTCCGCCGGCCCCTTTGGTCGCGTTACCGCCATAAAATTCCACAGGACCACCGCTGTATCCACTTCCACCCCAGAACGAAAGATTTCCTCCCGTTGCAAAGATACCACTCGTGGACCCAGCCTGAAAGACGATTGCAGCTCCATCGTCACTCATTGACTCGCCTGCTGTGACAAGCACATGCCCCCCGCGCCCACCAAGGCCGGCACCGGTGCTCATGACAAGATTACCACCATTAGTCGCACCCTCGCCAGTCTCAAGGGTAATATTACCTCCTGAATAGAGACCTGACGCCCCTGCGGCGATCATGACGGCCGCACCGCGGCCCGCAGGCGACTCGCCTGCAGAAACGCGCACACTTCCAGCACTGCCGCTCTTGGCCGTGCCCGTTTGCAACGAGATTTCGCCGGACGCGCCGGCCGCACCCGGCCCGGTTGCGAGTCTAATACGGCCTGATGCGCCAGAAGCCGCCGTCTCCACAGAAAACTCACCACTGACAGCGCGAGAGCTCGGGCCCGTCGAAACGCGCACAGACCCGCCGCTCAAGCTACTTCCGGATCCACCAGCCAGGGTGATGTTTCCGCCCCCGGCATTGCCATCACCAGAGGCAAGGTGAATCGCGCCACCGTCGCTATCCGCAAGCGAAGTATCGGAACTCGCTCCAGCTTGAAGGGAGATTCCGCCACCAGAGCCCTTTGTGGAGTTGCCCGCGGTAGCAACAATCTCACCGCCGCGACTGCTCTGGCCATTCCCAGAAACGAGAGCAATCTGGCCTGCCTGTGCCCCAATTCCGAGACCCGTCTCCAGCAATATGTCACCAGACACGGCGCCCGAGCGCTCAGCGTCTGGGGTGGATATTTCGATGTCGCCAGAATCGGAAGTCTCGCTGGCGCCGGAGCGAAGCGTCACAGCCCCGCCAACAGCTGACTCGGAAGCGCCAGCACTAATTACGATCGCGCCGCCTTTTGCGGTCGCACTGTCGCCGCCATGCACGAGGACCTGGCCACCACGCCGACTTGCAGAGCCCGCTGCAAGGGTTACATTGCCACCATCGTAAATGGACCCCGCCGATGCGCCCACGGCAATGCGAATGTTGCCACCCCTGCCTGCTGAGGTTGCTCCTGAGGCAATCTGAACAGAGCCGCTCGACGGCCCACTTCCAGAGCTCAGGGTCAGGTTTCCGCTGGTTGTCGCAGTCGAAGACCCCGTCGCGACTTCTACGCTCCCGCCCGCTCGATCAGCCGATGAACCAGCAGCAATGAGGACGTGACCCCCGGACCCAGATCCTTGCGATTGGCCGCCCTCGAGAGTCAGGTTCCCAGCTGTTCCACTTGCTACGACGCCCGTGGCAACGCGTACGGGCCCACTTGCTACCCCGGCCGCGCTTGCGTCCGCAGAACTGATCAGGACCTCTCCTGACTGCAGCGTAGAGGACGGTCCGCTTTGAACACGAATCGACCCGCCTAAGGAAGCTCCTGAGCCACCTTGCACCAGGATGTCTCCACCCGAACCACCGGAGCCGCCGCTACCGCTCGTTAAAGCTAGATCTCCTCCCGATCCTTTGCCCGAAGCGGCTCCAGCACGGACGTCAACCATACCGCCGTCGGCGTCGCCGCCGAGTGAGTTACCAACATGAACAGAGATGTCCCCGGCGGAATCCGACGAAGCATTACCCGTTTGAACGAGAAACGCACCTGAACGCTCCGTGCTCGAGTCGCCCGTCTGCAGTACAACAGCGCCGGAAGCAGCGCTAACTGCGACAGGGGTCTCGAGGAGAATGCCACCGCTCTCGCCGCCAACGCTCGAGCCAGAGGCGAGATGGAGGGCCCCGCCCTGCGCCGAGCCACCAGTGGCGTTGCCGCCTCGCAAGACGGCGTTGCCACCCATTCCGCTTGTACTCGCGCCGGCGTGCATGGTCAGCGAGCCACCTTGGGTTCGCGATGTTGATTTGCCGCCAGCCAGGAGAAGCGCGCCCGCCGCGCTGCCCTCGCCCACGGCAATGGCGATTCCACCAGAAGAGGTCGTGGCGTTACCACTTGCAATGCGAATGAATCCAGAGACGGCTGATTTGGGAGTTGAAACGAGCACTGCGCCTGACGCCGCCGTGCCACCACCAGAAGTGATCGTAACCGTACCACCTGCCGAAGATCCTGCACCCTGCGCAGAACCCGCGGCGATGTCGACGCTACCACCGCTGGATGCCGCAGACGAGCCGGCTTGAATGAGAACGCGTCCCCCAAGGCGACTTCCGCCGCTAAAGCCACTTTGCAGGGTAAGATTACCGCCCTGGCCGGTGGCTGCATCTCCGACCATGACGTCCACATTCCCTGTTTTCGAGGGTGCCATACCGGAGCCCAATTGTACAGCCCCAGATTCCTGGCTTGAAGCACCACTCATTAGCGTGATGTCCCCGGAAAGCGAGGCAGCGTTCGCGGTGCTCATGACAAGCTCGCCGCTCTCACTAGCTCCGGCTCCGGACGTCATACGAATGCTTCCGCCCTCTGCCGAAGAGCTCGCACCAGCCGACACCCGAACATCTGCGCCAGCTTGCTGCTGAGAGGCCCCTGCCTCAACTGTGATGGAACCAGCTGACACTGAAGCGTCGCCGGTGGCAATGCGAACAGAGCCACTCGCGCCAGCCGCGGCAAGTCCGGAACGCATAGAGACACCACCGCTAGAGGCTGTGCCATTGGCGCTTCCAAAGCTCGCGCTTCCGGACATGACAGCACCATCACCGGAGAGAACGGCCACTTGACCTCCAGTGCCTCTCGTTGAACTGCCAGCAGAAACACTAACATGTCCTCCGCGGGCCGCTGAGAGCGCATGCCCACCGCCAATGAGGACGTCCCCACCAATGCCTGCGCGTGTCGCATTGCCGGCATTCACACGGACTTGAGCCCCGTTGGCGGATGCGCTCGACCCAGCAACAACATCAATGTTTCCGGCTGCCCCGGCACTTGCCGTACCCGTGGCAAGGGTTAGCTTGCCTGTGCTTCCAGCGCTCGCGGCGCCAGTCTTCAGTGTAGCAGATCCGGATCCAGCGCTGACTGAATCGGCAGTAAAAAGAGAAAGGGAACCCGATGCACCGTTTGATGCCGCGCCGGTTCCCAGGGTTGCGTTGCCTCCTTGTGTAACACCCACGCCACCAAGGATGACGGCACTGCCACCCATACCACCGGTTGACGTACCGGCATTTACCCGCACCGAGCCAGCCGTTGCGGTCGTCAATGTTCGACCGGCGTTTATCGTGACATCTCCTCCTGTCTCACGGGTTGAATTTCCAACAAGCAAAGAAATGGCGCCACCTTGGAGACCCGATCCGGACGCGACCGTCACACTCCCAGACACCCCCGTTGGCGACGTACCCGATTGAAGAGTTACGGCCCCCGATGCTTCGCTTGCCGCCGCGGCGCTCTCGAGCGTCACCTGACCCGATCCTGAAGGTCCCGAACCGCTCGACACAAGTATCTTGCCGCCCATGTTTTCAATACTGGAGCCTGCACGGAGAGCGACGGCGCCTCCAACGCCGGTCGACGAAAGCCCTGCAGTCAAGTTGAGGGCCCCGCCCGTCGCACGCGAAGCCGTGACTGCTCCCGCATTGATGAGAACGTGCGCCCCGGTGTCGGCAGAAAGCGAAGATCCGGCCTGTACGCGGATATTGCCCGCGGCATCGCCGGCTTGACCCGTCTGGATGGTAACGTCTCCAGAGGCTGCGCCGGCCAAGCCGGAAAACAGGCTCAAAGACCCGCTCGAGCCGCCTGCCGCAGCCGTACTGACATTAACCAATCCGGAAACGCCTTGTGAGCTTTGACCAGAACGTACAATAACATCGGCGCCCACAACCGCACCGACAGAGTCACCGGCGGCTATGTGGACCGATCCTGCACGACTCGTCCCCGCACTGTCTCCACCAGTGATGCGAACGTCTCCGGCGATGCCGGAAACACTCGCACCGCCTTGCACTTTGACGTGACCGCCTCGACCTTGGCCAAAACCTGCAGCAATAGTCAAGTTGCCTCCCGAACCGGAAGGCGAGTGGCCCGCAAGAAGGGTCGCCGTGCCACCTGTTCCAGTGCCGTTTCCGGCCTTCAAGCTAAGGCGACCGCCCACGCTGCTACCAGCCGTAGCGGTTCCTGACGCAAGATCCAACGCTCCCCCGGAAGGCCCTGCGGTGGTCTGACCAACCTTGATTGCAATAGCTCCCGCGGTGCGGCTCGCCGATCCAGTGCTCATATCGATTGCACCCGAGGCCGCGTCCGTCAAAGTTGCTGCTGCGGTTCCGACCGAGATGGCCCCTGATTGTGCAGCACCAGTCCCCGTGACGACCTCAATTGCGCCACCAAGGCTTGAGCCCTCCCCGGCAGCAATTTTGACATTTCCACCAGGCCCAGATGCGCTCTCGCCGGCAACGAGAGTTATCGCCGCGCCTTGGCCTTGTGTCGTGGCACCAGCTTCTAGCTGAATGCGCCCACCTCCTTGCTGGCCAGCGCCGCCAATGAGATCAACGTTGCCTCCAGACATCGACCACGAGCGCCCTCCTTGCAAGGTTAGGTTGCCCGCACCACCGTCCGAAGCATCACCAGTGGAGATAGCCATCGAGCCCGAAACTTCAGCAGCGTCCCCGGTAGAAAAAAACGCAGAACCGCTGTTGCCATCGCCAGCTTTGCCAGTGGCAAGGTTAAGTTGGCCCGAAGTGGTCGCCCCTGAACCGGTCGTAAGCGTGATGCCCCCGCCAGCACCCTCCTTAGAAGCTCCGGCGAGCGCTGAAATCGATCCACCTTGGGCTTCCGACAGAGACGTAGCCCCAACAGAAAGAAGAATATCTCCAGCGGCACCCGCACTGGTCGAGTCTCCTGTTCGAATGCTAACGTCTCCGCTCGAGGCAGGTCCGCTACCCGACGCCAGCGAAATAGATCCCGTCCCCGATTGCTTGCTATCAGCGCTTCGAATGGAGATCGTTCCACTGGAGTTGGCACCCGCGTGAGCCCCACTTTCCATCACAATGGCACCGCCTGGTGTTGATCGACCAACCGCATGTCCACCATGGATCCGAAGAGTGCCCGGAGACGCCGTGGTTGATGTCGCAGCGCCCACTTCAATCCTGACGTCTCCGCTCTTACCCTCGGTTGTGTTACCAGACGCCATGAGCACTGGGCCAGAGACCTGGCTGCCAATACCGGATCGGATCGTCACGTTACCAGACCCCTGTCCACGGCGGGTTTCGAGCATGATGTCACCGGTTGACCCAGACGTGCTGGCGCCAGAAAGAAGATGAAGCAAACCGCCCTTTCCAGTTGCGGTCGCACCACCCTGAATTTGCACAGTGCCACCATCATTGCTGCCTGTTGTGTTGCCAGCACTGATGGCGACGGTCGAACCCGCTGTCTTGGAGCTCTTGCCCGCAGCGATTTCGACGTTTCCAGCAGCGGCAGAGCCCGAGTCTCCCGTGCGGAAACGCAGACGGCCAGTTGGACCGCCATCACCAGCACCTGTTGCGAGAGTAATAGCACCGGAGCCGCTCGAAAAACCTTCGGTGGTCTCAATAAAGACGCTGCCGCTCTTCGCGAGCGAGCTCGCGCCGCCAGATATGAGAATGTCCCCTCCGGAAAACGCCTCGCCATTTCCTGCGCGGATTTCAACACTGCCAGCAGATGCGCTGCTCGAGGCATTTCCGGCTAAGAAGCTCACATCACCGGCAGAACCTTGAGACGCGCCACCCGCGCGCAAATCGATATTTCCTCCCTTCAAGATCGACGAACCACCAGCAAGGAAAACAGAGCCACCCTGGCGGGCGCCATAGCCTCCAGTGAGGTTGACAAGGCCAGAAGAACCGAGCTCGGAAGACGCAGTAAAGAGTACAATGTCTCCCGTCTCGGCGCCAGCGCCCCTGGTTCCACCCGATGCAACCGTCACGCTCGCGCCTTTGGTCGTTGCACGAGAAATTCCGGCCTGAATGAGCACACCTCCGGCTTGCGTAGAAGCATTTCCGGAAAGAAGATGCACCGCGCCCGTTTTGATGGACTCGCCCGTCGACAGTACCACATTCCCAGACTGTGAAGTGGCCTCACCAGTTCCGGCTTCAAAAGTACCACTCGAGAGACCCTCTCCAGTCGCAAGGCGAATGCTGCCACCATTACGATTTCCATGTCCGCCTGTAACTTCGATGCTGCCGCCAGTACTAGCTGTGGAAGCCCCTCCCGTCAGTTGCACGGTGCCAGCAGCTGCAGAGGTTGAATCGCCCGTGGCCATGAGCAGATTGCCAGATCCAAACGAAGAAGCGCCGGTTGAGAGAGAGACGCTGCCCGAGGACCTAGCGTCACCGGATTTAAAATCGAGGGACCCCGACTGTTCGGATCTGCTAGAACCGGACTCTACAAGAACTGCACCCGAATCTCCTTGCGAGGAGTCTGCAGTTCGCATTTTAAGAAACCCAGATTCACCACGGGTCGCAGCACCGGATTCCACTTCAACGTTTCCGCCATTCTCGAGGGCCTCTCCGCCATGAAACACAAGAGAGCCGCCCAGCGACTGGCCAACTCCAGCCGTGAGGTTGATATGCCCTCCGATACCCTTAGTGGCCTCACCTCCAACAATGGAGACGGAGCCAGCTTGCGAACCCGACGTAGAGGCACCTCCTGAAATTTGTGTAAGCCCGCCAAGACCATCCTGGCTTGAGCCGGCCGAAAGGTCGATCCCACCTCCCGGGCTTGCCTCGCCTGTGGCTTTTCCAGCGCGCGCAATGATTGAGGCGCCATCACCAGTTGCAGTTGCGCCTACCGACAACTCGATGGAACCAGCTGTCTCACCCTCTTCATCAGTGGACCCAGTCGACAGGACGATAGACCCCGACTGTTCGACAGCATCGCTCGTCGTGAGCTCGATCGAACCCGATGTTAATGAGTTGGCGCCCGTGGTCAAGCCGATCGAGCCCGAGCCACCGGCATCATTGCTTCCGGTTTGGAAAAGTACATCTCCGCCCACGCCCCCCTTCTCAGTGGTATCGCCACTACGGAGGACAGCATGGCCTCCTCGAAACTTGCGTGATCCTGCGCCGGCCTGCATCATCAGATCTCCTCCGATACCCGACGTACCCGCGCTTCCGGCAGAAATGGAGACCGAGCCACCGCTTGCCTCTCGCCCTGTTGTGGAGCCAGCGCCAAGGGACAAGTCGCCCGCGCCTGTGCTTCCATCTCCGGCATGAATTGCAACAGCCCCACCATTTGCAGAAGAGGAAGTGCCACCAAGGATCTCGACAGAACCGGCTTGATCCTCTCTCGACGCACCAGCAGAAAGCGCAACGCTTCCACCAAATGACTCGTCGCTCGGTCCAGCCTGGAAGTCGAGGCTGCCGCCACCTTGGCCACCGTGACCTGCCGAAATGGCGATCGATCCCGAGACACCCTCGGTAGCGCGCCCACTGGCCAGCGTAAGGTCACCAGACTTTACTCCCTTTTCTTCGCCTCCGGCTGAGCTGATGGAGATTGCTCCAGTACGAGAGCCTGTTTCTGTGGCTCCACTAAGAACCTCAATGTCGCCACCGAGACCCCGAGTCGACTGTCCACCGAGAACTTGAAGCGTCCCCGCATTACTGGCACCCGCGCCAACGCGGAGACGCAAATCGCCAGAGCGCTGGTCAGCAGCTCCACTCAGCACTTCTACGTCTCCGCTTTGAAGGTTGGCAGTGCCAGAAGTTACAGCAACCGACCCAGAGATCTCTTCAGGAGCTTCGGCCGAGGAGATGATTACCTCACCCGAGGACCCAAGAACGCTGGACCCGCTTACCAGTGAGAGCATCCCGCCCGTAAATTTGTTCGCTGATCCCGCAGAGATCGATATCTGGCCGCCGCGCCCGTCCACGTTGCGAGCACCGCCTCCCTCAATGAGGATGTCTCCTCCGGACGCCTCGCCAGAGTCTGAAGCTGCGCGAAGCACGACAGAACCGGCGCTGCCGAGACCTTCGTCGCCCGACGTACTGTCTCCCGGAGCAATCACGATATCACCGGCGACAGTCTCTGCGCCTGCGATGGTTCGGAGCTCGATAGCTCCACCACGAGCTTCGTTTGACGCGCCAGCGGAAATCCGTACATCTCCGGCGACGACATCTGAGCTGCCGCTCTCAATAAAGACGCTCCCGGCCGAAGATTCGCCCGCATTTCCTGCCCGAAGTGTCACGTTTCCGGATTTGCCACCGCCCGAGTTGCCAGAGGCCACGACGATATTACCACTGTCGAGCTCAGCCGCGGCGCCAGAAGCAATGCGAACGTTACCAGTTGCGGACGACGCCGCAGAAGCAAAGGTGATGTTGCCGCTTGAACCCTGACCGCCGCCTTCGCCAGAGTAAATCAAGACAGAACCGCCGGAGATGCGATCGCTCGCCCCGGCACCGCCTCGCAGATCAAGCCAGCCGCCAGTTACGCCAGTCACCCGAGAAGTGCCTCCGCGCACGGTGACAGGGCCAGCATTGAAGGCCGTCGCCTGGCTGTCCATCGTGGCTTCGAGAAGCTCGACGTCTTCCACGAATAGAACATCACCGCCCTGAATAGTAATGTCGTTCGTAAGACCATTCGAAGAGCTTCCCGATCTCAGGCTCAGACCACCTCCATTAGCACCATTGCCTCCGACGAGGCTTGCCTGGCCACCCGTGCCCAGAGCACTTGCGCCAGCCTCGATCATTACCTCGCCGCCTTGTGCGCTTTCAAGAGTCGTCGCCGAAGATGTTCCAGCCTGAATTGCAACGGAGCCACCACCTTCCGCGGTCGATTCCCCTGCACTAAAGCTGAGTTTACCCCCTGACGTGCCCGAACCGGCGTTGAGGGAAATGTCGCCCGCTGTGCCACCATTCGGTGCAGATCCTGAGGAGAGTGCGATGCTTCCGCCTATAGAGGAAGACTCGCCGGCAGCAAGCACAATTGACCCTGCGGGCCCTTTGCTCGTAGCCCCTGTTCGAAGCGCGAGCTCGCCACTTTGTGATGACGCTTCGCCTGTCTGAACAAGCACTCCTCCAGACGTGGCTCCCTGAGCTACACCGCTGCTCAGCTCTACCCTTCCAGAGGACTGATCCGAATCGGCACTACGAAGCGCAAGGTTGCCCGATTGTCCCTCGGAAAAGCTGGCGCCCGTGGACACTTCAACGGCCCCTCCTTGACCTTGTGCTTCATAGCTCGAGCCTCCTACGAGACGCAATGCGGCGGCTCCGCTTTGTGAAGACCCCGGGTTAACCTCGATATCCCCCGCGCGACCCTGCGAGCTTCCTGTTCCAAGCGACAGCATACCAGAAGTCGCGGCGGAGGAAACTGCGCCTGAAGCAACGTGAATAGAGCCGCTACCCTGCGCGCTTGATGCAGCAGTCGCGAGTTCAAGGGCGCCTCCAGTAGCCAAAGCACTTGAGCCTGCCTCGATCACGATATCTCCACCTTGCATCGCTTCGGCTCGAGCCTCACCCGCCCTGAGCGTCAGCTTTCCGCCAGAGCTAGAATCGGAGACCCCAGGGCCAATGTTGATGCTGCCCGCAGCACCACTGGTCGAAGAGCCCGTTGCAATGTTAACATCTCCTGCTTTGCCCATGACCGCATTACCCGTGGTGATGTCAATATCACCACTTGCGCCCACTCCCGCGGTAGCGGCAGAATAGTAGTCTCCACCATCCGCCGTTGTCACGCGAACAGAAGCACTTTTGTCAGTCCCATCAACGCCAAGGGTAAATCGCTTGTGTTGAACCTGAAATGCGCCGAGAATATCCAGCGTGATCGCTTGCTTATTCACTTCGTGAAACTCCTCGAGCGCGAAGTTTTTGTCCGGGAAAGACAAGTTGGAGATGATATTGATGTACTCGGGGAAGACTTCACGAAGCTGCTGAGCAATTACTCCACGCACGACCTTGCTTTCCGTCATGCCACGAATCGAGCGCCACTGCGCGTTATATTCGTATTGTTTCATCTCGACCTGCTGCAAACGGTGGTAGACGCTCGCTTGATCGACATCTTCAATATTCTGCTTGATTCGTCGATCAGACGGGTATACCACAGAGGTAGCTTGGATGGGAACATGTGAGTAAATTTCGTCTTGTCGGATGCGGAAGGTGATGTTTCCGTCCACCATGTTCTCCGTGTTACCAATCGTAAACTCGGACTCCGAGTTCGAAAACTCGATACGCGTGTCATGTCCAGGCTCGAAGACAACGTCCTCGGACGGGCTGGAGCTCAAGCGAACCTCGCCGGCACTCGATACTTCGACCCGGGGCTCCTGCAGAGCATCTTGAATGAAGACACCGCTAGTTGGGCCGTCGCCTGGTGTCATTAGCACCGAGCCAGAAGATGGCCCAGACCCCGCGCGTAGTTCAATGTTTCCAGCAGTAGCACCGGTTGAGTTGCCTGTCTCAAGGACGATTGAGCCACTCGAGCTAGCTGCCCTTCCGGAGGCCAAATAAACATCCCCCGAAGAACCAGCTGCGCTGGCGCCACTGACAACAGAAATGCCACCTGTCTCTCCACTGCTTACAGCAGACGAGATTTCTACGCGACCAGTTTCTTCCGCTCCAGAGCCAGAAGCGAACACGAGAGCGCCTCCCACTCCCTCCTCAGAGAAGCCAGCCTGGGCAACAAGGTCGCCCCCCTCTGTGGACCCGAGACCGCCTCCAGCACGAAGAAGAATAGTGCCACCAAGAGCAGAGGAGCTTGCGCCTGCGAGAATGGAAACATTACCCGCTGCGGCTCGACCATCACCGGCGATCAGCTCAAGGTTTCCAGCATCGAGCCCCGTCGACGCTCCGCTGGAGATGCGCACACTTCCTCCGAGGCCTGTGGTGGAAGACCCCGCAGCGAACCCAAGGTCCCCGGCCTGCATTGAGCTATCGCCAGATACAAGGCGAATCGATCCTGCGACGCCAAGGTTGCTTGCGCCCGTAGCGATACTAATGTCACCGCTCTGGGCGTTCAGACTTTCAGCGGTGGCGATCGAAACATTACCAGAATCCCCGCCCAGAGAACTTCCGCCGCTTTGAAGATGTACGCTTCCACCTTGGGCGTCCCCGAGCGATGATCCTGCAGTGATATCCACATGTCCACCCTCGGCGAGACTCGAGTCGCCACCAGAGAGTGAGGCGCGGCCACCAGCCGCACTGTTGCTGCTGCCTGCGGCAAGACGAATCGCGCCTCCTTCTCCCGCGCTCCCGTCGCCAGCACTCACGCGAGCGGTACCTCCAACTGTACTACCCGCGCCGGCAACAGCAATCAAGTCCCCGCCGCGTCCAGATCGTTTCGCACCCGCTGAGAGACGGAGTGCACCCCCAACATTCGCGACGGTTCCGTTGTCGGTCCCGACCATCACCTCAATATCTCCAACTGGACCCTCGCGAGCGTCTCCTGATTGGATTGAGACGCTACCCGAGGACCCATAAAAGGTTTTGCCCGAGGCAAGACTTACGTGGCCGGTGTCAGGGCGATCTTCCGTTCCTTCAGTAGATTGAATGGCAACTGAGGAGCTTCCGCCCACATTAGAAGCGCCAATCGTGAAATGAGCATGCTGTTCCTGCATTGCTGCGACCAGATCGATGATGAGACCAACCTTGTCGATAACGTGAAAGTCCTCGTACCAAATACCTTGCTCCGGAATACCCCAGGGTTTCACGCTCACGTGCTCAGGAAAGACCTCGCGAAGTTGTTGCGCGATGACGCCGCGGACAGAGCTTCCATCGTGACGTCTCACCTTGGCCCATTCCTCGGTGTACTTGTACTTTTTCACCTCGATTGTCTGAAGTCTTTGCAAGATTTCATTCTTGTCTGCGTCCTGAATGTCGCGCTTGATGCGGCTGTCTGAAGAACTTTGTGTGCTCGGTGTGTGCAAGGGCACATGGGAGTCGACCTCATCGTCTTCAATTCGAAACAAAGTCTCGTTACCTGTGCTCGACCAAAATCGCGTTCCTATTGCAGAACGAGCTTGAAAATCGAGGGTTCCAGCTGCGTCGACAGTGATCGCCTCGCTGAGATAAGACTTGAGCGTGAGTGCACCGCTGTCGTCAACTGTGACGACCGCATCCCCCGCTGAGGTTTGCAATTCCACCGAGGCATCTGTGCCGCCAGACGCGACGACGACGTTTCCGCCAGTGCTGCCACCAGATGGAACAGCACCACCTCGAATGCGCACATCACCGCTCAGCGTTGGTCCTTCGCCTCCAGTGATGGACACACTGCCGCCTGATGCTGAAGCAGCGCCAGCTGAGAGGACGATGTTTCCGCCTGTTGCACCAGCACTGTCTCCCACTAGGAGATCGATCGAACCAGCTTGAGCGGTTTCTGCTGCTCCAGTGCTGATACTGACGCCACCTGAGTTCCCGGCAGATCCTGTCGAGAGTGAAAGCTCGCCCGAGTTGTGCATTGCGTTCGAGCCCGCAGCGCCAGTAGCGATGCTCACCGTGCCGCTTCCAAGGGAGCTTGAATCCGCGGATCCGAGCGCGATGCTTCCGGATCCACGAATGCCTTCGCCCGAAAGGATCGACACATCTCCACCAGTGCTCAACTCCGCAGTCGCGGCACCTGCCTGAATCTCGACCTTCGCGCCACTTGTTGCAACACTACTGGAGCCAGCTGAAACGCGGACTGCACCTGCTGCTGCTCCATCGCCGGAAACCACGCTTGCAATTCCGGAAGACCCACTCGAGCTTGCTCCAGAACCAAATGTGACCATTCCCGAGTCGGCAGATGTTGCGTCAGCCGAGGAAATCGCCACGCTTCCGGTGGTTTCGCCGCTCGGCGCTTCACCGCTTTGCATTAGCAATGAGCCACCAACAGTTGTGCCGGCGCCGGCAGAGAGCTCGATATTTCCACCGGCACCTTCGTCAGCGCCGCCAACTGCAAGTACAATCTCACCTGCTGCGCCATCAGCAGCAGATGCACCGGTGCTCAGCCTGATTGCGCCAGAAGACGCACCGGTGGCCACACCAGTGACAAGACTGATATCACCAGTAGCACCGTCAGTGGAGTCAGCCGTTGACAACGACACTCCACCCGTCGGACCTGAGTCGAGTGAGGCCCCAGATACAATTGACACTTCGCCGCCAGAAGAGGCTCGCATGGTCGTCTCGCCAGCGCGGAGAGAAATTCCAGCGCCCTGAGCACTGTCACTGCTTCCTGCCGAAAGGCTGATCGCACCAGCTTGACCTGAAGACCCCACGTCACCCGTGCTCAGCTCAATGCTCCCGGTGTCGCCAATTGTCGAGGCTCCGGATTGCAAGAGCACCTTGCCACTCGAACCAGCCTGCACTTCACTGGTGAGGATCTCAACATCCCCACTCGAAGAAGTAAGAGATGCGCCGCTACGGAAGGTCAATTTGCCTCCTGTCAGAAACTCCGAGTTTCCACCAGCAATGAGAACGCGAGCCCCAGCGTGACTCTCACTCCCCGTAGCCCCGGGCACAATATTGATCGCGCCTGCTTCGTCAAGAGCAGAGGAGCCAGTGGTAATTGAGACCGATCCGGATTTGGCAGACGTAGAACTTGCGGCACCTGTGCTTAAAGAAATGCCCCCAGAGCCAAGCCCAGAGGCGTTGGTAGCAAGGAAAATGGATCCGCTCGAAGCAAAATCGCCACCCCCACCTGCATGCAGGTATACGTTACCACCAGAATTTCCAGCAGCGCTGGTATTACCAGCAAAAATAACGACATCGCCACCATTGCCATCTTGGGATTCGCCTACCTCAAGTTCGATGTTACCAGCCATACCGTCTGAGACCGAAGTGCCTGTTGTAAGGCGTACGGCCCCACTCGTGCCGGCTGCACTACTTCCAGAACCAAGGATCACGGCCCCGGAGTTCCCGAGAACAGCCGCGCCAGAGCCTAGAGCCAGAATTCCTGAATCGCCTGCTGCGCCCCCCATTGCGGTCTCGATCTGAATTGGACCACTGCTCGCTTCAGAGGAGTAACCAGAACGAATGGTCACGCTCCCGCCGCGGGCACCGTCGCGATTTGAGGTGCTGTTTCCTGCATCAAGAGTAAAATTTCCTCCCGTTCCAACAGACGCCACCCCAATCGAGATGGCAATGTTGCCTGCAGCACCATAATCGGCATCGCCCGTAGTCAGAGACAGCATTCCGCTGTCGCCTACAGAAGATGTTCCTGTTGACAAGGAGATCTTCCCTGATACACCAGCTTCCCCTGCAGAAGCCGTAGCAATGTTCACATCTCCGCTTGTCGACGCCGAACTTGCGCCACTCTGAAGATTGATTGCGCCACCTGTGGTTCCTTCTCCGGTACTCTGCGAGCCAGCGGAAAGGAAGACATCCCCCCCGGTGCCCCTGGTTCCGGAGCCCGCCCCAATGGTCACGCTCCCGCTAGTCCCATGTGTCGATGCTCCGGATCCGAGGAAAACAGCTCCAGAATCACCGTTTGTGGCTTCACCAGAGGCAATTTGAACGGACCCACTAAGAGAGCTGGACGGAGATCCGAGAGATACGGAACCACTAATTGCCTCCCCAGGACCAGAGAACAAGCGCAGGCGACCTCCAGAGGCGTCTTCTTCCGTCGCGTTTCCTGCCATGATGGAGACATCAGCTCCAGCGCTGCTGGCCTTGGACGCACCTGCGGCAATCTCGATACCTCCGGCTTTACCGTCGCTTGCGACGCCAGTACGGAGTTGGAGGGTGCCCGAAGAACCCACGGCAGCTCTACCTGTTGCTAAGCTCAGGGTTCCTGAGGTCTCTTCGGCGCTCCCAGTCGCAATTGCAAGGTTGCCACTGTTCGACGTCAAACTCGCGCCAGATTCGATTGTAAGGTTGCCGCCCAGGGCCTTCCGCGAAAGACCTGCTGAGATATTGAGATTTCCTCCTAGCGAATTTCTTGTGCTTGTTCCATACGAAGGCCCGGCGCCGATCACGAGATTGCCACCTCGGTCATCGCCAGCTCCTGCCGAAATGTTAACGAGTCCACCACTGGCTCCGTCAGAAGTCCCCGAGGCGATGAGAATGTCTCCACCACTTCCAGACGCACTGCGCCCAACTGTAACGCTGATTGCGCCGCCACGACCATTGGTCGCCGCACCGGAGAGAATGTCGATCGAGCCACCAGTGCCTGACGAGGCACCACCGCTGGCAAGTGTGATGCTACCTCCCGATAACGAGGAAGTCGCCGCTCCAACCGAGAGCGAAATGCTGCCCGACGAACCCTTCAAGCCAGCATCAGGTGTTGAGATCGAGATCGCTCCGCTAGAAGATAGGGAGGATTCGCCCGAGCGAAGTTCGATGTTGCCCCCTGCCCGAGACGCAGACGAGGTCAAGGCTACTTGAGATCCTGCAGATATCTCGACCCCTGATCCAGACCCGGAAGCAGAGGAGCCGACCGCGATAGAGACGGAGCCTGCCTTTCTCGACGAGGAGTCACCCGTCGAGAGTTCGATTCCACCCGTTGCGCCAGAGCCAGAGCCACTTGCAAGCGTGACGGCTCCCGTCCCGCCAGGATGCGCGCCAGTCTCCCCTGCTGAAGCAATTGAGATGTCCCCTGAACTCCCGGTTGCTGTGGAAGATGCCCCAGACAGAATATCCACGCGTCCACCCACACTCGTCGCACTGATACCAGCATGCAAGTTAATGTCTCCACCGGCTTCAGCGCTCGCGCCGACGCTGAGGTTAATACTACCGGCAGATTCACTCAAAGCACTTCCCGTGGAAATTTCAACAGAACCCGAAGGAGCCTCCTGGCTATCTCCAGTAGCGAGAGAGATGGCTCCTGTAGTGGCCTCCCCACTCGCGGTTTGCACCGAAAAGCTTCCAGAAGACCGTCCCCCGCTCGCGCCAGTTGAAAGGGAAATTGCGCCACCGGGTCGAGCGCCTGCCGCAGATCCGGCATCAAGGCGAATATCCCCACCGCCCAGGGAGCTATGGCTCCGCGAGGAGTCATCGCCACCAGCTCGAACGAAGATGTTGCCTCCGCCTCCCGATGCTACATTTGCCGAGTGATGACCGGCGCTCAATGTCAGATTTCCGGCACGGAAGCTTCCAGTCGTGTTGCCCGCAGCAACATCAACATTTCCACCTTGTTCAGCGGTACCAGCAACCAAAGAGATGGACCCACTGGCGCCATCTTCAGAGCCACCCGTGTGCAGCGAAAGCCCACCAGAGCCGCCCGGCCCTCCCGCCGTCAAAAGGGAAATGTCGCCAGATGTCGCAAGTGCACCGGCACTGCTGGTGGCAATTTGAATGCTGCCACTCCTTCGAACGTCGCTCGAACCAGCAATAAGCGAAATTGATCCACCAGTATTGCTCGAAGAGCTTCCAGCGAGAATCGAGATGGATCCGCCAATTCCAGATTCCGAGGCGCCGTTTTCGAGAATAATATCACCCGATGAAGTGGCCGCCGAGCCTGTACGGATGCCGACTGAGCCCGTTGAGCTTGAAACGGAATCGCCCGTCTCAATCTCAACACTTCCGCTCATGGACCCACCCGATTCGGACGCCGCGGCCGAGGCAATACGCACCAAGCCGCTTGTTGCGCTCTTTGTTTCTCCGGACAAGATCTCAACGCTGCCACCATCTGCACCAGGCGCGATAGTTTTCCCCGCCACGAGAGAAATTAGTCCACCGTCACCGGCAGAAGACTCGCCGACCGCGACGGTGATGTCGCCAGCCACGCCACGAGACTCAGACGAGCCAGTACTCAGAATTATGCTACCCGAGTCGCCCTCTTCCGCACTCCCGGTATCAAGCACAATTCCGCCACTGTTACCTTGAGAGCCCGCCTGCGCCGTGGAGAGGATGATCCGCCCACTGTCTGCTCTGGCGCTGCCACCAGAAGACAGGATGACACTGCCACCAGTTTCGGAGTTTCCGGCGCTGTAGCCTGCCGTCAGCGAAATATTGCTACCAGCAGTATCAACGCTCGAGCCCACGAGGAGATCTATGGAACCAGCAGCGCCATCGCTTGGCACGTCGCCTGTGGCAACGTAGATACCTCCGGAACTCCCCTCATCAGATCCGCCAAGACCAGTCTCGAGGCTAATACGCCCGCTCGATCCACTCGTTCCAGCGTCTTGCGAAGCGATGCTCACGTTTCCGCTCGACGAAGTTCCGCTCGAGCCACCGAGCACGGAAACGCCTGGGGCAGTGCCATGAGAGACATCACCTGCGGCGATCCGCACCACTCCGTCGTCCGCGGTATCGACGGTGTCGCTGTCGCCAGGTTGAATAAAGATGCCTCCAGCACTGGCGGACGCCGAGTTTCCTGTTCGTACGCGGATAGCACCCGATCCTTGAGCGTCTCCCGAACCAGTAGAGAGGTTAATCGCCCCACTTTGCCCGGCTGAGCCACCAGAAGCGGTAGCAATAGCCACCCCGCCGCTAGAAGACGAGACACTCGACCCAGATGTAATAGCAATATCACCGCCGACGTGGTTCACGGCTCGCGTGTGGCCTGCCGTGATGCTTACGCTACCACCGTCACCAGACTCGCCTGATCCGACGGTAATGTCGATATTTCCCGCACGTCCTGCCTCAGCATCTCCCGTGACAATGCGGATGGCGCCAGACGCGTCTTCCATCGCAAAGCCGGTGGACAAATAGATGGGTCCACTTGTTCCGCCTGATCCGCTTCCAGAGGTTTTAATGCGAATCGCTCCACTTGAGGAGGTAGTGCTTCCGCCGGACTGAATGATGATTTCGCCACCGGTACTACTCGTGGCGTTACCAGCATATATTTGAACACTGCCACCTTGGTTTGAAGATCCGAGAGTGCGACCCACAGAAAAGGTCAGGCTTCCGGCTGTCTCGTGCGACGTGCCTGACGCAAGAATGAGGGAGCCGGATCGACCGTCCTGGTAAGTCGCATGGCTCGACGCAATGGTGACATTACCACTCTGCGATCTGCCAGAGCCGGAAGTAATGTTCACGCTGCCGCCAGCACCGGTTTGCGACGTGCCAGCAAACATAGTAAGGTTGCCACCACTTTCACTCGAGGACTGACCAGCTTGCAATAAGATAGAACCACCGTCTTCGCTCGCTTGGCCTACTGACAAGGTGATTGACCCCGATTCGCCCATCGAGGCACCTGCGGTCTCCAGGATGATTTCACCAGAAGATCCCGAAGTCACTCCGCCGGCACCCGTCGAAAGGCGCAGAGTACCACTGTTACCATTGACACCTCCGCTGGGGGATTCGATGACGAGATTGCCGCTGTGCGTTTGCGTACTCGACCCGGAGGAGATAGTCACATCGCCGCCAGCCGTATTGGTCATGCCTCCAGCGCTAATCTCAACAGCACCAGCCGTGCCTGAGTCTCCAGATCCGACCTTGAGAATGATGTCTCCACCTTTGCCATCCGTTGCAGCGCCAGTCTGAAGCGAGATTGTCCCAGAGCTTCCCTCGGCAGTTGTACCTGTGTTGATGCGTACAAGTCCCGAGGCCCCACTCTGTGCGGCATCGCTGGTCTCCAAGGAGATGCTACCGCTCGAGCTCTCGGAGCTTGCGCCACTGCGAAGGGCAACCGATCCAGCCTCAAAACCACCAGAAGTGACATCGCCGGCACGCAAGTCGAGCGACCCACCTTGGGCATCGGTGCTGGATCCCACAGAGAGCGAAATGCGCCCAGCGCTGCCATCGCCTGCGTCGCCGGTCGAAAGCAAAACTTCCCCGGTATCGCCCTTTGCTGCGGAACCTGTGACGAGCGCGATGTGTCCCGATGTAGCACCGGCCAATGTTCCAGCATTCGCGGTCTGCAGCAGGATGCTGCCGCTGCTGACGCGCTCGCTCTTTCCGCTCGTCAGGATCACGCTTCCGCCGGTCTCTGACATTGCTGCCTGACCCGTGGCACCAGCAGTGATTTCCACATCGGCCGCCTCGCCTTGAGTTGCCTTTCCAGCTGTGAGACTGATCTTCCCGGCGCCGTCGGCACCCGAGCCGGACACGATCGAGACACTACCCGAAGAGTACGTTGTGGCGTTGCCTGATGCGATGTAAACGGCCCCGCTTGTGGCCATGGCGTTGGCCGTGCGGAAAGTGAGAGAGCCACTCTTGTGCAAGAGCGAGTCAGACGCGCCAGAGCTAATGAGGACAGATCCTCCCGTCCCATCGTCGCTATCACCCGCACGGGTCGTCAGGTTCCCGCCTCCCGCGCGAAGTCCATTGCTCTTCCCCACGAGTATCGAGATACTTCCACTTGCCCCCTTGGGCGAATCGGCTGTTTGGAGAAGAATCGCACCGCTTGATCCCCCAGTTTTGCCGGAGGTCCCGGTCTGGAGGGAAATAAGGCCACTGTTCGCTGTCGACGCGTCGACATCTGCAGTGGAAATGCTGACGGATCCGGTGCTGTGGTAGCCACTACGCCCAGAGGTGATTTCGACGTCACCACCCGATGCCCCAGTTGAATACCCAGCATCCAAGGTAATTGAACCACCCTTGCCGGAATCACCATCACCGACACTGAGCTTGATAGAACCGCCATATCCAGACGATGCCGTTCCTGTCTGAAGGAGAATCTCGCCGGAGGGGCCTTCCTCGGTCCCGCCGGTTGCAATAGTCACCGCGCCACTACGCTTTCCGGTGCTCGCCTCAGCACTCGCAGTGCGAATGAGGATTTCGCCGGTGTTAGCAGTAGAGGATTTTCCAGAAAAGATCTCCACCGCACCTCCGGTCCCACGGCGAGCTGATCCAGCTTCGATTGTGACGGCTCCACCCACGGAGGAAGTCGCAGAGGATACAGTTGTTCCGCCCGAAACGTACACATGTCCGCCACGGGTTGCAGCGTCGGTGGTGGCATTTCCTGCATCAAGGTAGAGATCACCGCCGGCGGAAAGCTCAGAGTTGCCTGCAGAGACGCTCACATTTGCACCTTGCGCGGTCCGTGTGCTCCCAGCTGCGATTTGAATGGATCCTGCGGCATCAGCTGAACCGGAACCATCGACATCGCCAGTACTCAGCGAAATCCGTCCCGATTTGTCCGAGGCCGCAGAACCTGTAGAGATACGAATGCTGCCAGTTTCATCCTCGAAGCTACTTGGTGTCAACAGTACGATTGAGCCGCTTGCACCGTGTGAACTCCCTCCAGCAGAAATGATCACATTTCCGCCGTCGCCAGACGACTGGTTTCCAGCCCGTAGTGTGAGCAGGCCACCTTTGCCTGCAGAGCCAGAGCCGGCGAAAATGTCAAGTGCGCCACCAGCGGCGTCACCAGAGTCTCCCGTGCTAATCGTCAGCGTTCCAGAATCTGCGTCGACGCTGCTTCCCGTCGCAAGAAGCATTGATCCGCTTCTTCCTTCTGTTCCCTCGGCGGAGGCAGTCTTCATCTCGATGACGCCGCTCTCGCCCTCATCGCTGCTACCACTCGTAATGTAGATCGCGCCACCTTGATCACCTGTTCCCATCGCAGCACCAGCTGTAAGACTAATGTTTCCAGCAGGTTCCCGTCCGCCTGTCGTATCGCCAACGCTGAGGAAGATTGACCCAGCGGCACCTGCGGCGCCGCGTCCAGTACTGAGGAGCACGGATCCGCTTCCGCCACTGGCTGCATCCCCAGTGTTCAGACGCAAAGCACCAGAGTCACCTAGAATTCCAGCATTTGGGGTCGCGATGAGCACACTTCCACTCGTCGTCGCGCTAGAGTAGCCAGAAAGCAGCGAGATGGTACCACCGGTGGTTGCAGCGCTTCCTGTGACGTTGCCAGCCCGAAGATATATTCCGCCGCCGACTCCCGAGGAGCCTGTACCGACCTGAAGACGAATATTCCCGCCAGAAGTCTGGGCGCTTCCAGTTGAGAGCTCGACTTCTCCCGACGATCCGCGCGTTGCCACACCAGTGAGAACCTGCACCTTTCCAGATACACCGCCTTGACCAGACACCGCGGCCCCTGCGCTAGAAGTTTGCAGCAAAATCGATCCACTAGAGGTCTGCGATGAACGGCCCGTGGTAATATTCACCGACCCGCCCACGCGCGAACTTGCAGTGGAACCCGCGAGCATTGTGATGTTGCTACCTGCTTCATCTGCGGACTCGCCGACTCGCAAGGTGATCGCTCCTGCAACAGCGCCAGTGCCTTCTGCATCTCCCGTTTGTATAGAAATCTCTCCAGAATCGGCATCGTGCGATGCACCTGTGCTAAGCGAAATTGCCCCACTGACGCCCTCAGAGCCGCCTTCCGCAGTCACGATGCTGACTGCACCGCTGCTCGTGTCATCGGAAGCTCCGCTCGTCAAGACAATCGACCCCCCCGTAGTGGATTCGGAGGCGCCCGCCGTGAAGAGGACGTCACCGGCCTGACCGCGGTTTGTTTTACCCGGCTGAAGGCGAATGGAGCCAGCATCACCCAGATCCGTGTTCCCGGTTTCAATCACGACACTACCCGAATCGCCTGAGTCGGCTGTACCCGTCGCGAAAGCAAGTTGGCCTGTTGAACCGGAGGAACCTGCGTCAGCGTCCGCTGATGCCAGACTGATCGATCCTGTGGTCCCAAGGCGGGACTCACCACTAAGAATGGAGATGGAACCGCCCTCTCCCTGCCCCGCAGCGCGCCCGGCTTGAAGATTAATGGCTCCTGCGGTCTTCAGTGAGCCCGCAGAATTTCCTGACCGCAACGAAATGGAGCCGCCCTGACCTTGCGAGCTCGACGTGCCGTTGCCGGCCACCAGGTTCACGTCGCCAGCTTTGTCATTAGAGACAATGCTTTCTGAATTACCTGCCAATATGTCTACATCCCCGGCGCTCGCCGTCGAAGCTCGTCCCACGGCAATGCGCACGCTACCGGAAACTCCAGCGTTGGTGGATCCCGTGCCAAGTCGGAGGTTGCCAGATGTAGCCTCATCAGACCCAGCGCCAGAAGCAAGAATGATTTCACCGGAACCGTCTTCGCTTGCAGCTTGCGATTCGATGCGAACTGATCCGGACGCGCTGGTTGTGCTGGCTCCAGAAAGGATCCTGATAGAGCCTCCCGCGCCAGCATCGCGGGAGGTCATATTACCCGCCGTCAAAACGACGTCGCCACCTGCACCAGAAACGCCGTTTCCGACCTGCAACGAGATTGTCCCGCCGGCCGCTGCATCTGACATGCCGGTGAAAAGCCTCAAGGATCCGGAGTTTGCATCGCTCGAATTTCCAGAGGAAATCTCGATGTCGCCGCTCGAGCCGTCTGAGCCATCTGAGCTATGCGTACGGATGATAACGCTGCCGCTTGAGGCTTCATCGGAAGCGCCGCTCGTGAGCGTGACATCCCCACCGTTGCCACCGGTTGAAGCGCCGGCATCAATGACAATCTCGCCTCCGTCAGGGTTCTTCGAGCCGGCGCCTACTTGGATTCGAATGTCTCCGCCAGCCCCATTTGTTGAGTCGCCAGTCTGAAGAAGAAGCTGGCCTGATTCGGCGCCCACCGTCTCGCCCGTCAGAAGTGAGATGGAGCCGCTCTTGGCGGTTGCATAGGTAGCAGCAGCGGTCTCAATGAGAATGTCGCCGGAGGAGCCCAATGAAGATGATCCGCTTTCGAGGTGCAGGGACCCCCCACTCTTTGCAGAGTCACCTGCGACATCGCCCGCCGAAACTTCAACGTTTCCTCCAGCACCGCTCGACCCAGTCCCCACATGGAGCCGGATTCCGCCGGCGGTGGCATCCGAGGCATCACCTGTGGCAAGTGTGATGACACCAGAATCCTGGCCCACACTATCACCGGTACTAAGCGAAACAAAGCCACTCGCACCGTCAGCCCCGCTGTCGGCGGTCGCGATGATCACATTTCCGCTCGTTGTCCGCTCGCTTGCACCCGAGGTGATCGAGACATGGCCACCAGTCTCGCCCTCCTTGGTCAAGGTGTCGCCTCCGCTGAGAATCAGGTCCGCACCTTGGCCTGACATGGAAGCACCGACATCAAGAGAGATGGTGCCTGCGCGGCCGTTGATTCCATACCCAGAGGTCAAAGTGATATTTCCTGCATTGCCTTCTGTGGCGTTGCCCGTGGAGAGCGCAATGGACCCAGATGTTCCACCAGCAGACCCACCATTGGGGGTCCGAATGCTAATCTCGCCGCTACTTGTGCGTGCAGAAGTACCAGACTCAAGCGTAAGCGCACCGCCAGTTGCGTCAGCTTCGTTGTTGTCGCGCGACGTGGAGCCGGCCACGAGGGATAGCATGGCGCCAGGCCCGTCGTCTGCGTCGCCGCCAATGATGGAGATGGACCCGCTCGAGCCTTCCGCATCACCAGTGGAGATCACAATTGCACCAGAGTCGCCCTTCGAGGAAATACCCGTGCCGATCGAGATTCCGCCGCTGACGCCGCTAATGCCGGCGTCTGCAGTTTCGACAGTGATGCCCCCGCTCGACGTCGCACTGCTCGCTCCGCTCCGCAGTGTCACGTTTCCACCGGTGACAGTTTGCGCGAGGCCTCCTGCAACAAGGACATGACCGCCAGCGGCGTTGGAAGCAGACCTGCCGAAAGCGACACCGCCTCGAATTTCGATGTCTCCTCCATCACCGCCTTCAGTTTCATCGATGCTCAACCCAGCGCCAGCTGTGAGAGAGAGGCGCCCGCCCTGCCCTTGGGTCGTGTTTCCGGCCCTGAGAGCAATCTGGCCTCCGTCGCCCTGGGTTCCAGGTCCCACGGTCAGACTAATGTTTGCACCAATCTCTGCAGCTCCGGTTGCCATTTTGATCTCTCCGGCCGGCCCATTCAGAGCGGGACCGGTGCTCAACTGAATGCTACCCGAGCTTCCTCGCGCGTTGGCGGCCTTGGCCGTACGGATAACGATGGATCCGCTGCTCGAGGCCTCGGACATGCCGGTTGCGATCGCAATGGAACCACCGGTAGCTCCCGTCGCAGTCATGTTACCTGCCTGGATCGTAACATTGCCACCGTTTCCGATAGAACCGGTACCCACGGTCAACGAAATGTTTCCTCCACGGCCATTGAGTCGGGAGGTCCCCGTTGCAATCGCAAGGCTCCCCGATGACCCAAAGGACGATGTACCTGTGGCAAGACGAATGTTACCAGAGACGCCCCTCGATCCAGCATCGGCCGAGGCAATGGTAACGTTGCCACTTGAGCCCTTAAGACCTTTTCCGGAAAGCATGGTTAGGTTGCCACCGAAACCACCTTGCGAGAGGCCAGCAGCAACATAAACCTCGCCACCCGTGTTGCTTCGTGCGTCGGACCCAAGCGTCGCGCCCGCGCGAATGAGTACACGTCCGCCAAATCCTGCGCCTGAGTCGGTATTATTTCCGCCAAGAATCTCGACCGGCCCGCCGTGCATTTTTTCTTCAGACGTCTCACCAGCCTCGATGCGAACACGGCCGCCGGTACCCTTGGTGGCGCTTCCGACGCTCAAGTCAATGCGCCCTCCAGCCCCGCTCTTGGTAGCATCGCCCGTACTGAGGAGAATAGCGCCCGAGGAACCCTTGGTGGCTTCGCCCGTAGAGATGCGAACGAAGCCGCTTGCGCCGCCAGCACCGGAACCGCCAGAGGGTGTAGAGATTGCAATCGCGCCGGATGTGCTCGAAATGCCCTTACCGCTCGTAATGTTGATTGAACCTCCCGTGTACGTAGCAGCAGAGGTGTCGCCTGCGTCAATAACAACCGCGCCTCCACTCAGACGCTGCCCAGTTCCAACAAGAAGGCGGATGTCGCCGCCGTGACCACCGGTCGAGTTCCCTGACATCAAATCAATCCCGCCAGAAGAGTCTCCCGTACCATAGCCAGTCTCAAGCTTGATGTAGCCGCTTCGGCCAGCGGATCCAGAGTCAGATGTCTGAAGGTTGATGTACCCGCTATCCTCGACAGCACCAAGACCAGAGGCGAGCTCGATGGAACCACCCGTCCGGGAGTCAGAGTTGGTGCGGCCCGCGGCGAGGAGTATGTTTCCACCACGGCCCGAGTCGCCAGTGCCAACAAGAATTTTAATGTCGCCGCCGCGACCGTCCGTTGCATTTCCAGTCGTCACATTGAAGCCTCCAGAGGATCCAGCGAGAGCTTTACCAGTGCTAAAAGACATACCGCCGCTGACTCCGTTGGCGCCCGAATCAGACGTAAGAATCGTGACGGAACCCGATGAGTGAGTAGAACTCCGTCCACTTGCAATATAGATGTTGCCACCCGTGCCACGCGCAGAGGCGCCGGCGTTGATATTAACGTTTCCGCCCGTATTGACTGACGCCTTTCCGGCAGCGAGGCCAGCGGTAAGGTTTACGTGGCCGCCCGAGCCGCCGTTCGAGTTGTCTGTTGAGAGTCCGTTCCCGGCGGTGATTTCCACCGGCCCGCCACGCGTCGCCGGCGAAGTCGTGTTGCCTGCTCGCATCGTGATGTTGCCACCAAGATTGTATCCCGAGCCAGTGCCCGTGCCGACCTGAACGAGAAAGCTACCGCCTCGACCGTCCGTTGCACGACCAGTAGTAATCGCGTAAAGTCCAGAGTTCCCCATGCTAGTGGTGCCTGTCCAGAGGCGGATCGCCCCGCTCACGCCCTCTTCGCCTGCATCCGGCGTGGAGATGGAAATGTCGCCGCTCGAAGACGCCAAGCTTGCACCGGATGTGACCGTGATGGTACCTCCGGAGGCCTCGTTGCGCATGTCGGTGGTATTTCCCGCGGTGATATAGACGGCGCCACCATTTCCAACAGCGCCAGAGCCAACCGTCATGTTAATGTGACCTGCTTTACCGTCAAAAGCGGTTCCCGTTTCAATGTGTACATAACCAGAATCCCCGTCACTCGCTGTGCCTGTGCGCAGGACCATGCGACCCGAAACACCGGCTTCGCCGGCGTCCGCAGTTTCGAGAATAAACTCACCGCTGCTGCGACGTGAAGAATATCCAGTCTTCATAAGAATAGATCCACCCGTGCCCATGGCGCTCGGACCAGCTTCAAGAGTGATGTTACCACCCCGGTCGCGCGCGTTGAGGCCAGCTGCGCGTCCACCGTATACGTGCACGTCACCGCCATTGCCGCCGTCGCTATTTGAGGTAGAGGAGCCCGTACCAGCCCGCATTTCAATGCTACCTCCTTGTGTCCTGGCCTGAGAGGTGTCACCAGCGGTGATGTTAACGTCTCCGCCGTTACCACAGTCGCCCTTGCCGACGTAAAGTTCGATGTTGCCGCCCTTGCCGTCTTCCGCGTTGCCGGACCGCATGCGAACAATTCCAGAGTCCCCGGCTGAAGAATGTCCAGTGACCAGCGAAATGCTGCCAGAGACGCCTTCCTTTCCAGCGTCAGCGGTTGAAATGTTGACTCGACCGCTCGAAGTCTCACGTCCAAAACCGGTCGTGAGGAGGATCGATCCACCCGTTCCTTTGTAGGCTTGGCCACCCGTAATGTTGACAAAACCACCAAGATCCTCTTCGTCGCCTCCAAGCGCTTCGCCGCCAATAATTGTGACGTTTCCACCATCACCACCGTTGGCGCCGTTGCTGCTCGACCCGAGACCTCCGCGAATTTCCACATGGCCACCAGCTTTTTTGTCCGAGCTGGATTCACCGGCAATGAGGCTGACATGCCCTCCATTGCCAGAGTTACCCGTGCCTACTTGAACAGTGAAAGAGCCGCCGCTGCCGCGGTTTGCCGTGCCAGTGTCAAATGAAATTTGGCCCGTGTCGCCCTTGCTCGAAGTTCCAGTGTTAAAGTGCATGGCGCCGCTGACCCCAGACTTGCCTGCATTTGGCGTGTCGAGGAAGAAGGACCCACTCGAGGTCTCCGTGGAGTAGCCCGTTGCCATCCGAATATCACCTCCGCTGCCCGACTTGGCCGTTGTCTCGCCGGCGGTGACGAAGACATCACCACCTGATCCAGAGTTGCCAGAGCCGACAAAAAGTTCGATATTTCCCGCGTTGCCATTGTTGGCATCGCCCGTTGTTACATAGAAAGCGCCCGAGGGTCCGTCCGAGGTTTCGCCGGTTGCGAGCGAGATTGAACCGGACACGCCCTTAACACCTGCGTCAGCAGTGACGATGACGACATGACCACTGGTAGTCTGCTTACTAAATCCTGAGGTCAAGGTAATATCACCACCCGAAGCCTGGCGCGCGTAGCCGCCCTGAAGCTCAATGTTGCCACCTGTGTCATAACTTGAGGTACCTTGGGCCGCGCCACCAAAGAGCTGAATTTTACCACCGTTGCCACCATTCGAAAAGTCTTCGCTGGAGCCCTCGCCCGCGGTCAGGATGATGTCTCCTCCCACAGTTGCAGCGTCAGTGGCTTCGCCGGCTGTGATTAGAACGTCTCCGCCATCGCCCGAGTGCCCGGTACCCACGTACAGGCGAATATCGCCACCGTGACCCTCGTTGGCCTCACCCGTGCCCAGACCGATCATTCCTGAGTTTCCGTCACTTGTAGTACCTGTGCTGAGCGAGATACCCCCCGAAACGCCGATGAGACCAGCGTTGGGGGTGCGCAGCGAAAAGGAACCAGAACTGGTTTGGGCCGAGTAGCCCGTGGTCATCGCAATGTAGCCACCAGAGGCTCCGGAAGAATCCGTCGTTTTTCCCGCCGAAATGGAGACATGGCCTCCCTCTCCGTAATTGCCTTCACCAACGAAAAGGTTAATGAAGCCACCTTTGCCACCCATGGCCTTACCCGTAACAACAGACACAAAGCCGCTGTCCCCGAAGCTTGAAGTGCCCGTGGACAGCGTCATCGCGCCGCTGATACCTGTGCTGCCGGCGTTACTCGTGTCGATGATGATGTGACCCGAGCTGGTTCCGGTGCTCGCGCCCGAGGAAATACGAAGCGAGCCACCCGTACCAGCGAAAGATCGCCCTCCATGGATATCCACGTCTCCACCAGCATCAATTGAAGCCGTGCCGCGAGCCTCTCCACCGTAAATACCCATGTGGCCACCATCGCCTCCGTCGGCGGAGTGGGCGCTTGAACCCTGGCCGGCTCGGATTTCGACTGCGCCTCCAGCGCTTGCCGCGTCGAGGCTGGTGCCTGCAGTAAGTCGAATGTCGCCACCATCGCCCATGTCACCAGCACCTACAGAGAGCACGATGCTGCCACCTTTGCCATCTGTTGCGTACCCGGTTTCAAGTGCGATGGATCCAGAATCACCGGCTGTCGCAACGCCAGACTGAAGCACAAGATCGCCACTCACACCACTTGTGCCTGCATTGGAAGATGCAAGCAAGACGGACCCGCTGGAGCGCTCCACGCCAGCACCGGACGTGATGGAGATTGCACCGCCGTTCCCGCCTGCCGAAATACCGCCTGCCAGTTCCACATTGCCTCCGGCGTCCGAGGTGGACCTGCCCTTGGCCTCACCACCCTGGATGCGCACAAGGCCGCCATTTCCGCCGTTGCTGAGATCGTCGTCGCTGCCTTCGCCACCAGTAATGAGCACTTGGCCGCCCGTCGCTGCATTCGAGCTTGCCAGACCGGCCGCAATGATGACGTTGCCGCCATCACCATCCTCGGATGTGCCAACAGCAACGCTGATGTCTCCGGCAGACCCTGCGCTAGCCGCGCCTGTGGTAATTGCGATGGTTCCGGAATTGCCAAGAGAGGTAGTTCCCGTGCTGAGCGCAATCGCACCGGACACACCGGCGGGGCCGGCATTCGCGGTGGAGATGGAAACGCTGCCACTGGAAGTCTCCGTGCCCGTGCCGCTCGAGATCCGAATATCGCCACCGAGGTTGTTGGTGCTTTCACCACCCTCGAGGACCACGGCGCCACCTGGCGAGTCGGTGGAGAAACCACCATGGAGCTGCACCTCGCCGCCTTGACCTTCGGCTCCGCCATCCGCTGAAACGTCGCCTCCGGCAGCACCACCGCGGATGATGACGTCGCCACCGCTTCCGCCTGTGGTTGACGTCCCTGACCCGGCCGTGAGTTCGATATCACCACCCGTGGCTCCGTCACCGCTGGAAAGTCCTGCGTTCAGACTGACAGTTCCGCCCGATCCGGACCCAGAGTCACCCACGGAGATGACGACAGAACCAGACTGGCCAAGGCCTTGAGCAGACCCACTTGCGAGGGTTACATCGCCGGTTACGCCGGATCCAGTGTCTCCCGTCCTGATGTCAATGGAGCCAGTTCCTGCAGTTGCGTCGTCGCCAAGGCTAGAGGCCGTGTGCATGGATACATCACCGGACGCAGAGTTCTGCGCAGTTCCGCTCTCGATGACGACACTGCCGCCCGCAAGAGAGGGGTCAAGCGTTCGCCCGGCTCTCAGGGAAAGATCGCCTCCGCGACCCGAGGTGCCTATTCCGACAGCAATGGAGATGGTCCCACCACTTCCGGCGGAGGAACTTCCCGTGGCGAGTCGAATCTGGCCGGTATCGCCTAAGGCAGCATCACCGGTCTCCAGGAAAAGAGATCCGGACGTTCCCGTCGTGTCAGCAGCCGCGGACCGCACCGAAACGTCGCCTGATCCAAGCCCAGTGCTCGTACCACTGCGAATAGTAACGGTGCCGCCGTAGCCAGCACTAGATGACCCGCCAACGAGTTCGAGAGCCCCGCCGACATCAGCGGAGCCAGTTCCGCTAGCGGAACCACCCGTCAGGTATACAGGACCTCCTCGCGGTCCAGCGCCGCCATTGAGATTGACGGCACCACCTGATCGAGTCACCTCGGTTGCCTCGCCGGCAACGAGCTCAATGTCGCCACCATGACCAGTTGATGTGGACGTGCCAACGCTGAGGCGGATTCGGCCAGGCATTTCGTTGAGAGCTTCGCCGGTCTCGAGCACGATCGAGCCGCTGGGTCCGTCTGTGGCTGAGCCCGTAAAGAGGTTGATGGACCCGGAAGATCCACCACTCGCACTCGACGGCGAACTCGTGATGGTGATGTGACCCGACGAGGAGCCATCGCTCGCTCCAGAGGCGAAGATAAGGTCGCCACCCGTGGCAATGGCTGCCCGACCGGCAGAGATTTCGACGTCTCCGCCTCGGTAGATGGAGTCCTCTGCAGTATTGAGCGCACTACCCGCCTGGATACGAAGCGCCCCGGGCTGCATGATCGCGTCTCCGGTGGACAGCAAAAGGCTTCCCGAGTTGCCCGCAGAAGAGCTTCCCGAGGTCACGCGAATGTGCCCAGACAGATCCGAGGCGTCCGCAGAGGCAATGTACACGCCGCCGCTGGTGGTGCTCGCGCCTTCTCCGGAGAGAAGGTCGAGGCGACCTCCGGTGGCGCGAAGCGAGTAACCTGCGCGCAGCACGACGCGACCACCGGTGGCCTCGTTCGACAAACCTGCAAAGAGCTCGACATCTCCACCTGCGCCAGCGCCGCCCTGGGCAACCGTTCCAGCACCGGTACCCGCCGCAAGGCGGATGTGGCCTCCGGCGCCTCGGTTGAGGCTGTTGCCATCACCTGCGTCGATGTTGACATCGCCGCCGCGCTCGTTGACGCCAGTGCGGTTTCCTGCAGCGATACTGACGTCCGTGGCAGATTGCAAGGAGAGCTCGGAGTCGGTAAGCTCGAACTCGAATCTGTTGCCGGTGTCCTCTGCAGAGCCTGACACGGAGATATGTCCGCCGCCAAAGACTGGATCCGGTTCGACGACCAGGTTACCGATGACGCGGTTGATGCCGACGAAGGAGGCCGGGCACGGCGGATCAAAGACGGTTCCGCGGCAGCCGTTGGAGAAGACCTCGGTGAGAATCATGCACGAGTTTTCCGATGGGCACCATGCGCAGTCCTCGTGAGAGGCACACGACTCGCAGTCGTCGAATTCGCCGCAGGCCGGCGGGATGGGGCACGAATCCTGGGGCCCGAGCCAGTCGGGGCAAAAGGTGCCGTTGGCCGTGGGGCCGTGTTCGTCGCCGCCGAGACATCTGAGCGTTGACAAACAGAACCCGCACCCGGGTGTCTGCAGACAAGGCATGCAGGTGGTCTCGATCTCGTACCAATACGGGTTGTCTCCATTGCTTTGGTGAGCAGTGCAAGCATCGTTGCCCGACTGGCCTGTGGCCGTCGCCACGAGGGTGGCCGCCACAATGTACTTGAAGAAGAAGAAGAAAATGCTCGTCTGCGCCATGGCCGGTTTCGCTGCGAAGCGGCGCCGGTTCGAGTGGCTAAGAGGAGCGCTCATGTTGATCGTGTTCTTGATGATGATGGTGGTGCACGGAAGATATTCGAGCCCTATGCCCGGTCTCCGATGTGCCACGGTGTTGTCGCTCCGCTTGCAAATGCACTAACGCCTCAGACTCTGGGCGTCTAATGCCGCTGCAAGTGCGACCTTGTACTCTTGTTGTTTGTTCTTCGTTCCCCTTGGAAGGGATGAACCGAAGTAACTAGTAATCTGCGATACCTAGCGTTCGCGCGTACTTGCTTGCGCACGTACTACAACAGCAAGGTGCGCAGATCGTCCTCGGAACGTGCCTGATCTCCAACGTCGCCGCGGAGTTCACCACGCTCGCCTTGCTTGTCCTTCCTGGCTCGGAGAAACAGCAAGCAAAGAAAGACTCGAGACGAAAAGAAAAGATAAGGTCTTCGAGTGGCCTGGGCAACCGCCGTTGGCCTCTCTCGACGCCGACTCCTCTTCTCTCCCGCTCCTCGCTCGCCCCTGTCCAGAAAAGCCTCGCGACCAGGCGCAGACCCTCGCGGGAGGGTCTCCTGCTCGCTCCCTCTCGCGCTCGCGGCCTGCCGCCCGCGCCCTCGCCGCTGGCCGCCGTGCGCCGGCCGTCCGGGCGACCGATGCTCGATCGCCTGCCTGCCTGCCTCTCTCTGCAATCTCTAGCGCTGCTCGCTCGCGCGCGCGGAGCGGACCTCCGCCAGCCGACCAACCGACCGCGCGCGGCCAG
>KN805412.1:68675-97948 GCA_000818945.1 Schizochytrium sp. CCTCC M209059
GCCGAGGCAGGCAGCGCGCCGATCGATCGCCTTCTGCTTCTTTCGAGTCTTTCCTGCTTTCTTTCCCCTTTCTTTCTTTCTTTCCTCCTTTCTTTCTTTCTTTCCTTTTATTTTTCCTCCCTCCCTTTCTTTCTTATTGTCTTGCCCTCCTTGCCCTCTTTGGCCTAGCCACGGCTAGTAGCTGGCCTCCCGCGGTTCGCCCGTGTCGCCGCGAGCTCGCCTTTCCCTGCCTCCTTCATTCTCTACGATGATGGTCCGCGCCGCCTGTCAATCAGCGCCCCGCAGCGGGCCTCCCCGCCGCCCTCGCCGGGCGGGCCACTCGCCGGCGGACGCCCGCAGCGCGCCCACAGCGCATGTCCACCCGCGCTCCGCTGACAGGCTCGATCTGTCCAAGGGCGGACGCGCTTGCGGCCGCCCAGCTGCGGCGCGCTTGTCTTTCGCCGGCGGGGCTTTCTTTCTTCCGCTGCCTTTCGATTTGGTCGCCATGGTCGCTATCCTTTCCTCTCTCCTCAACTCGCCTCCCTCGCTCTCGCGCTGCGCACGCTCGCTCGCCTCCCTGCCTACCTCCCTGCCTCGCCGCCCTCGCGCCGCCCAAGCAGCGCGGGCAGCTGACTGCAGCAGGCGCGCTCAGCGTCTGCGCCCATCATGCAGGAAGGCCCGCCAGGAAGCACGCGCCGCGACGCGCCGCTGCTGCGTGCTTGGCGGCCACTGGTTGGCCGCACCATGCGCAGACAGACAAACAGACAGACACAGCGACCGAGGTCTTTCGTGCCTTTCGGTGCTTTCGGTGTTACACCTGGCTGCCTTCCGGGCTGGCCTCGCTCTCTCCCTCTCCGCGTCTGCGCCAGCAGCCAGTAGCGCCAGCCGGTCCCACGGCCTGCAGCAGCAGCGAACCTCAGCCCAGAGCAGAGCAAAGCAGCTCGTACAGCTGTCTGGCAAAAGAGTGGTGCGACAGATGCCTCGGCACGCGCGGCCGAGCGAGCGCCTTCGCCGGACTTGCCTCAAGGTAAAAAAAAATCCGCACCGCCTCCGGGGCCACTCCGTCCACCACTGTCAGAAAGTAAGTATTTACACTATTCACGTAGGC
The DNA here is from genome assembly GCA_000818945.1 of Schizochytrium sp. CCTCC M209059. Lineage (NCBI taxonomy): Eukaryota > Bigyra > Thraustochytrida > Thraustochytriidae > Schizochytrium > Schizochytrium sp. CCTCC M209059. The sequence goes on from KN805412.1 coordinate 69,763, forward strand.
TAGGAACGAAGGGGAAGCTCGAAAGGGAGCCGCCTTTGCGCCAATCAGCCGCTCTGGCTGGTTGGCATCGCGGCCGGCAGCGGCAGCGGCTGGATCTCGCGTCTCTCACCGCGGCGGCCCGAAAAGCACACGCAGTCGCGACATCGCAGCGCGCCGCGCCGCGCCGCGCCGCGCCGCGCACGCATGGCGGCTCGGCTCGCTCCAGCTGGCTGGCTGGTGGCTGAGCCTGGCGCACGACGCAGTCGCCTCCCGCCCCTTGTCGTCCATTCATGGCGAGCGATCAAGCACCGCGACGTGCCACGTCCAGGCTTTTGTAAGCAAAGATCCAGCCTCGCCGGCCCTGCCGCACGTCTGCAGCGTAGCGTGGCCACCCAGACGGACTGTACTAGCAGCGACGGCGTATCCAGACAGGTTAGAGGCCTCTGCGCGAGGCCGCGGGCGCAGCGGCGATTCGGCGCAAAGCAGAGCAGAGCAGAGAAAGCAAAGAGCAGCCGTGCTGGCCCGGGCGGCGTGACCTCCGAGGGCCGCGGCCGCCGAGGCGCACGCGCCGCCCCGGCGCGTCTTTCAGGTCTTTCGCGAGGCCTGCTCCTCGCCGCAGGCGGCGACGGCTCTGTGGACCGCAGCGTGTCTCGTGTGGGAGATTGCCTGGGACACTTTCGCAGCACTTGCGTTTGCGTCCACTGCGCGCGCCGAGAGGGTGGCCTCGCTAGTGGGGCCCGCCCACTCCGCAAGGTGGACAGCCCAACAGCTGACCTGCGTTAGCTTGTTGGTCTGCACGCTTGCTTGCTTGTTCGCTTGCTTGCCTTGTTTGGCTGGATTGGCTTGCTTGGCTCGCAGTCACTCCCTTCCAGTTCCTCGCTGGCTTGCTTGTTTGGCTGCCGAGGCCTCGCTCGCCTCCGAGGGAGGTCCGATCGACACGACACGCGGCTCGGGCCGCCACGGATTTTTCCCTTGCCTTGCTAAAAAGGGAAAGGCTCGCCGTGCAGCACAGAGAGTGTTTGGTTGGGCAGTGTTTGGTTGGGCAGTGTTTGGTTGGGCGGGCCGTCACCGTCACCGTGCGGAGGCCAGGATGACGAAGACCGTTCACACGGATCGTGATATTTGTTGAGCTAGCGGCGGCTGCGATCTGGCCGCGCTGCCTGACACTGCTATTGCCAGCTGCGACTGCTGCGAGGTATGTACGTACAGCTGTAGCGAGCTGCAGCTCATCATGACGGTCGGCCACTGATGATCATGACGGCCTGTCAGTTGGGCGTCGAAGGCCCCAAACCGCCACTGACTGCGATCGGCAGCGGCCGAAAAAAGTTAGCCGGTCAGTCAATTAAGGCCAGCTACCCTCCTTTCGGCATCATCGTCGATCATCATCTCAATAGATTGGCCTATCTTTCAGTCTTTCTTTCCTTCGTTCAAGCTCTTTCCATCATCCATTCTTGCCAAGCCAGCCTGAGCTGTATGTATACGTACATACAGCAGGGTCACGGTCCTGGCTGGCTAGGCGAACGAACGGCTACTGTTCGCAGGCTGACCAAAGAAGCCCGCCTTGAGACAGCAGAGCCAACAGACAGAGAAACCTGCCAAATTGACAGGCCCTACGAAATTCATCCTAGCAAGCGGATATCGATGCAAAAGTTCTAGTGCGCAACCCCGTTCAACGGATAAAAGAAAAATCAAGAATAAGAAGTCTTTTTCTCAACGCGACTCAAGTTCAAGTTCACGTGCGCACAACTGAGTCGAGGCAACGTCAAATTGCGGTGGACAAACAGCACAATGCAACGGTAGCTAGCAAGCAAAGTGCAAAGCGTGGTCCTGTCCTCCGGAAGAATGGCACATCGCTGCAGGTCTAACGCGAGACGCCAGGCAAGACGCTGGAACACGACGCACGCATCACCTTTGGCCGCCGTCGTCGTCGCCGCCACCACCGTTCTGGTAAACCTCGTCGAGAAGAGCCATGCGGCTAGCCAAATGGTCCCCGGGATACCTGTCAATTCAACCATTGACGTGGATATGAACTCTGAAATCTTTGTGCCTTTGCAAGCTGCTGTGCCCCTGACGGAGCCCAAGGAGCGTGGCGGTCAGCTCAATTGGCCAATCTACATTTCCAAGGATACCTTTGGGAACGAGGGCGTCTTTGACGACCTTGTCGTTGACAACATTGCCGTCACGATCCGAGGCCTATATCATGAATGGGCGGGGGACCTTACAATGGTGGTATCCCACGAGGACACGAGCTCAACCCTGTCCGAGAACCGTGGCGGAAAACGACAACTGGGACGACCTGCGCCACGAGCGTACGAATCCATCTCTGCAGCTAAACTCAAGCGCTCCATGGCGGCCGACCTGAATATGCATGGCCAGGGATTCGACTATCGGTTTGCTGACCTGGTGGGCGACAATTTGGCGGCAGGGTGCGAAGGAAGTCAGTCATCTACCATGTCTGGCAACGAAACTGCGGCGTGGCGCGCTACCGATGGCGACATCGTCTCCTCGGGCATGGCTACTCACACGGAGAACAATCCGTGGTATCAAGTCGATCTGGGCGCGACCCGGGACATTGGCACGGTTGTGCTATGGACTCCGGATCCAGAAAATCAAATTAATGAGGTTCAAATCGTCAAATCCACGGGTCTCGTGACCCTTGGCGGAAGCTTTCGTCTCGCACTCACGCACAACGGTTTTACTGAGATCACGGATGTTATCCAACACAATGCTGTTCCCTCGGTCCTATACGAAGATGACACCTCGAACGAGCTTGGAACGGGAGATGGAGAGTCGATGCAGTCCAAGATCCAGGGTCTGGACAATGTCGGCCTCGTCGCGGTCACCCGCAGCGAACCGGATCGCACTGGAGGTTACGAATGGACCATTACCTTTCTTACGGAGCACACCGACCTCAATCCCCTCGAGGTGTATGCAAATAATCTCACAGCCGGTCCGCTGAGACTCCCCGAGGATCAAATTGCCGATGTGATCGTGACGACAATTGTTAATGGCACGCGAAATACCTTTTACAATGCCAACATGCGATCCGGAGTCGTTCTTGTCTCGGACACGCCGTTTGGGGACGTCGACCTTGCAGGCGCGCGTGCCATTGCCTCGTTCGAGCAGAATTTTGACATTCGCTATAGTCAGCGCCAAATCAACATTCCCATGCCCACCAATACACGCGGAAGATACGTTCGCGTGGGCCTGCGCCAAGGTATCTCGTACCTGAGTATTGCAGAGCTTCTTGTCTTTGAAGAAGAATTGTATTCTTTTGAGGTATTCGACGGAGGCTCGCCCATGCCCGAGGGAAGCTACGCCCCCGAGCTTGCCTTTTCCGATATTTTTGGAGGCACCGAGATCTATGGCCAATGGGTGCTCTCGATTACGGACTCTGTGCAGAGCTACGTTGTTCACGAGCAAAGCTCGAGGCGCCGGGAGGTGCACCACGGCGTGGGTGCAGTCAGCGATTGGGTATTGCAGGTGACGCCGCGCAACAGGACCTCGGGCGAGGTTTTGAGTGACGCAGTGATGACCTTTCATGTAGACATGTCTGCCACCATTCTCACACTCCCAAAATACGGCACTCTCTATGAAGCCGAAGCTTTTGTCAAGGGGGAGCTCATTGAGGCTGTTGTGGGTATGGAGATTTTCACAGGCCCGTGTTCACCCATTGACTGCGCACACAAGTTTGGCCTTGGCAACCTTCTTTCCACGAGTCCGCTTGGTTCTGTAGCCGCGGCGAATAGTATTCGTCAATACCGTAAGGTTGTCTATGTGCCGCAGACAAATTTTCGCGGAACAGACACATTTACGTACCGGCTCAATGTTGGCACCAGACCTGATCCCCGAGTGGGCACTGTCACATTGAATGTCAAGCGTTGCCGAATTGGTTGCATGAACGACCGTCTCTTTGGCATTCGGCCCACGATTGATGAGACGCTCGTCACGCCCTGGGATGACCGGGTCTCCCCAGCATATCCGCCAGACAAGGTGCTTCAGCCTGAAAAGTATGGAGCCAGACTTTGGAACGATCCATACTGTGACAATCCACCGTGTAATGTTTTTGATGGCACGGAAATCATATAGGGAAAGTGGGTCGGACACGATCTCGAGCTCGCCGTGCAGTCTGCTTTTTGAAATGGCAAGCGAGTCTCGACTCGACTTTGCCGTGGACTACTGCAGAGGTAATGAGACAAAGCTTCGTCGTGACACGGTATTTAAAGCAAGATGATATTAAAAAAAGTTGAGAATACACGAAAATAAAGACGCGAGAAGAAGCAAGGCTTCGAGCCTCAAGCATCGACTCGATCGCGTTGAATGCATGCGTGATGGGATGAGGCGTCTTACTGTGCGCTGCACCTGTTACAGGTCTTGGGCAGCAAGAGTTTGGAGTACAAGTATTGTGCTACTTATTTTTTTAAAACTAGAAGTTTATCGAATGAGACTACACAAACGTCTTGCCTCTGCTCTCTTTTTACGTTCCGAAAAGGGTTGTCATATTCTTCTCTGCAGTTGCAGTCACAACCCCCCTTTATATCTGGTGTACAGCATTCTGGTGTCGACTCGAAGCTCGCTTATTTCATTTACTTACACGCTTTGGTAATCAACAATTGATTCTATAAAGGGCTCCTAGATACCGCGAATGGCAAAGGGCCAGATGTCGCAGTCAATAGAAGTGAGTAATTGTCCCCTCCTCTCCATCCTAGTGTTTTCTTCTTAATGCAAATGACCATGGAGAAGCTTTTTGCCGTCAAAGATAAAATGGCCCCTACATGCTTGTTTTTCTAAAACCTGGGGGTACCACCACGCATCATCGTCTGGCATGAGATGAAAAGGGATCTTGCGGCGTGGCCACCATTCGAGACCAGGTGGAGTTGGCGCAGCGATGTCCGCAACAGCGAGAAACTCCAGTTCTAGCGCAGGTTCATCATGAACTTCAATGAAATCCATAACGCCGAATAACTCAGGGTCGGAGGCCGACGCATCTAGAGGGACCCCAGCGCGAAGAGCAGCCTCGCGAGCCGCGTCCGCAGTCGCGTCTTCCATTCGGTCGACAGGGACAATAAAGCCTGTAAGACGGCCCATGTAGGGACCACTCGTATGGCGGTATAAAAGAACATTCTCTTGTGCTGCATCCGTGACGACGGCCTGCACAAGGATGGCTGGGTCTGTATCTTGAATTGGATCGCTCGTGGCAACCTCCATGCCGAGCTCCATGGCCATTTCCACAACTTCGGGCGAGGGTTCTGCGGTGCACGTGAGGCAGAGTTTATCGAGGCCTTTGCGCGACATCTCGCGCAGCGTTTCTCGTGCCCTGGCGATGGCGAGCGCTGCGAGAGAGCTCTGTCCCTGCGTCAGGTTCCGCCCCGGAACTATTCCTGGCGCCTCGCTTCGCGCGAGGCCCAAAATTCTCGCGTTGCTCTCGTCGACGAGTGTTACGACGGCTGCGGCTGGCCGCGCAGCACCCTCTCGCGCAGCAAGCCGCGCCGCTTGCGCCGCTGCCGTGCTCGCCGCCGCGCGCATCTTGTCTGGGGCAGCTCCTTCTCCTCTGATTCAATCTTTGCTTTGCTCGAGCTTCGATTCTCATGATGACTCAATGTCAATCATTATCTCAGCAGGCAGCTCGCAATCGCAATGTTGCCGTCGGTTGCGGCACTGCAGCAATGATGTCTGCATTGTGCATGTCCCGTCCTCATTGCTGCCCCAAACAAACATTCCGGCAAAGAAGGTGAGCGGCCGACGTCCGACTGCGATCTGCCCCGACATGGAGAGCGCAAGCACATAGGCTACTACTTACTGCCAGTGCAAGCACAAAACTTGAAGGGAGGAAAGGCTTCGCCAAGAGCGCTGAAGCGACCCGGACCGCTTCAATTTGGTGCCGCAGAATAGCGTTGTGCAGTACCCGAATATAGTGTACTACGGTGCAGTGCACTCCACGTACTATAGAGCCGCAGCCGTGTTCGAGCCGCTGTGTCCGAGTCAAGTCGAGTCGGCGCGCGGCAGACCGACAGCCAGCCGCCAGGAGGCAGGAGCTACTCCCGGCGCGGCAGGCCGAGCGTCCTCGCCGACTGGCCGGTCGCCTGCCCGCGTGCCTGCCCTCGCTCGCTCGCGGCGTGCGCGGCCTGTAGCGCAGGCGGACTTCTGGCGTCGCAAGTCCAGTCTCGGGCACGCGAGTTCACTCCCTCGCTCGCTCGCTTGCTTGCTTGCTTGCTTGCTTGCTTGCTTGCTTGCTTGCTCGCTTGCTTGCGTGCGTGCGTGCTTGCTCGGAGCCAGCGCGGGAGTCGTGACGCGTGAGCGCAGAGAACATGCCTTCGCGAGAGCAGACGACGGCGCTCGCGCCAGCAAGCCACGAGACCGGGATGAGCGCCCGCGAGGAGTGGAGACGCCAGATGGAGAGCGAGGAGACGTACCGCGAGCTGCTGTACTCGTTCGCGTCCTTTTTGGCGGTCTTCTTTCCCGTGGCCATCACCATGATTCTCACGGGGCTCACTGTAGTCTACATCAACGATGGTACTAACGGTGACGGCGCGGGCGACGTGGCGACGCTGCCCACGGTGCGCGACGAGAGCGCGGAGAGCTCAAGCGCCGGCAAGGCGAGCGCCGCAGCGCTCAACGCACTCGTCATTGTGGGCATCATCACAGGCGTCACCTTTCTCATGGTCCTTTTGTACAAATTCAACTGCTATCGAATCCTCTTTGGATGGCTCATGGTGAGCACCTGCTCATTGCTCGTTCTCACGACCTCGTACCCGGTTCAGGTGGCTTTTATTGTGTACAATGTCCCCTTTGACGCGGTTAGCTTTTGGCTCTTCTTTTACAATTTCGGCATATGTGGCGTGCTCGCCATTTTTTATCAGCAAGGCATGTATCCCCTCGTGGGCCAGTTCTACTTGGTGACTGTGAGCGTTGTTATGGCCTGGGTTCTTCTTCGTGTTTTGCCAGAATACACGAGCTGGGCTCTCTTGGTTCTTTTGGCTCTCTATGATCTGTGCGCGGTGCTCACACCATGCGGCCCGCTGAACCTTCTCATTGGCATCGCGAGCGAGAAAGAGGAACGCGGAAATACAAACGAGCTCCCTGGTCTCCTTTACGAGGCTCGCGTTCGACACCACGACGACCTCGAGCGACCTCCGCGTCCAGCACGTCGTCGGCCAGATGCCAACGAAGCTGCTGGCGTTGCGCCCCTGGGTGGTATCATGTTTATGGCCAATGCATCTCCTCCCGGCCCTCAGCGCACGGCTTCCATCGAGTTTGAATCGCAGCGACACCTCTCGAACGAAGACGAGCCACCAGCGTCCGGCCGACGTGATGCTGATGGCGAGCGGGAGGCATCTCCGCCCCGCGCACCGCGGCCTGCTCCTCCGCTTACTCCGGCTGATTTGCTGGAGAGGGACTCTGAGGCTTTTGCTGACCGCAACTCCATCAAGCTTGGTCTTGGTGACTTTGTTTTTTACAGCGTGCTCGTCGGTCGTGCTGCCTTGCAAGGCTTTTCAACCTTTGCGGCAGTTTTCATTACAGTCTTTGCAGGCCTTGCAGGAACTCTCTTGCTTTTGGCCGTATACCAGCGTGCACTTCCTGCGCTGCCAATATCTATTCTCTTTGGGGTTCCGCTCTTCTTTTTGTGTGAGCTCCTCGTTTCGCCCATGACTGTTAGCCTCGCACTCGAGTACCGCGGTATCTGAGACCATTCCTTTTCATTTTTTGAAAGTTACGACATGCCGCGGCGGTGTCTTGAGGTGAGGTCATTCTTCGTTTCTCTCTCCGTGCGAGCAGGTGAATGGGCTTCCCAACTACTTTGCAAATCTACGCGTAAAGGATAGATGTCACGCTGCTGCTATTCCGCTCTCAGATTAAGCCAATGCAATTCGCAGCTTCTAGACGCCAAAAAGACAGATTTGTCTTTTAGCTTAGATTTGTCGCACTTTGAGCGAGCATTGCTTGGCCATGGCATATGTACACGTAGGCCCACAACGATGCCCCATGTAGGCATTGATAACCCTTTTTATGTTTTTGGCTTTGTACTTGTTATGAATTCTTGTGTTATTGAATCTTGCCACCCATGAAGATATTAAAACTGGAAATTCGCGTTTGCAGCTGTTACCTGACCAGAGAGCATTATCAAGTGAGGCCGTGGGCAAATCCAAATCTTGGACGGGCTGGCTGGCTGGCTGGCTGGCTGGGTGCCCGCCTTGCGCGCAAGCGAGCGTTCGCAGGAGCGCACCGGCAAGCAGACAGACAGAGAGGCTATCTGGCCGACTGCAAGAGGCCACCAGCACGACACGGCGCACGCGCGGCAAAGACTAGACCTTCAAGGAAGGCACTGTTGGCTCAACTTCATCTTCAACTCAACTCATCTCAACCCGTCTCGTCTCGACCTGCCACGCGGGGCGAGCAAGATGTCGGGGAGCCCCACGGGGACGTTATCGCCTTCTACAATGCCACCCACGACGTTGGCACCAACTACGATGTCTCCAACGACTTTCGCTCCTACAACCTTTGGCCCAACGACGTATGCTCCGACGAGTTTGACGCCAACGACGCTAGCTCCAACGCTAGCGCCGACCCACGCGCCCACCATGCCTGGCATCAAGCACCCCACCGACGAGATGCTCATGTGGGGTGGCCTTGCATACGGTGGCACAGCGCTCGCGCTCATCATCTTGTACATGATCTTGGCGAGCTTCACGGGCAGAGAGACTTCGCTGAAGCGATGGCTTTCACCGCGTGGGTCCGTCAAGTGGCGCCAGATTTTGGCACGAAACTGCCTTTGTAACTTTTACGTTCGCGAGGCTGACTTTGTGGCACAGTGCGGCATGGATGCGTACATGAGCTTGCGTGGGATCCGTTTCCAAGCCGTGGCCATGTTTCTGGTGTCACTCTTCGTTTCGGGCGGCCTGCTGCCCTTGTACTATGCGCAGGAGCAGCCCGAAAAATGTATCGATATTTGCGCCGGGGTCAAGCGCAACGAGTCCTCCAGTGGTGCAGAATTCTACCACCAGCTTGATTCTGCGTCCATACTTGTCGACCGCCAGAGCGACGCCTTTCATTCGGATTGCGTGTGTTCGGGTGCCGATAAGCTCAGCATGGCAAGCATTGCACCAGGGAGCCCGCTGCTATGGTGTCCTGTGGCCGGCGTCGCTGTGGCGACGCTGATCCTCCTGCTGCTCTTGCGCCGCGAATATCGGGAAATTGTTCGCGTGCGCGCCGCGTACTGGCTCTCACAGCCGCCCGAGATGTTCACTGTCCTTTGCGACGACATCCCGACGCACCTCGATTTGCATACCACTGAGGGACTGCGGCGACACTTTGCCGGAATATTCCCCGATCAGATTTTACGCATTGACCCGGTACGCTTTAACGACGAATCCTTGCTCAAACAAATGAGAGACGTGGCCAAGCGCCGCATGGCCTGTTATGACCGCATCACGCGCCTCATGGCACTTCGCGATCGGTACGGAAGAGTTCCGCGCTGTCACGCTGTCTGTTTGAACATGTGCTGCGGCTCCGGGTCAGGTGACGTGAGCTACTCAATCTCTCGCCTCGAGGAAAAGTACGAAGCGCTCAACCGCGACTTCGAAGAGCTCTTTTACGCATACAAAAAGGTTGAAGAGGATGAGGCAGCCGGAAAGCTCGCACGGCCCATTCGTTCATGCTTTATCACCTTTAGCTCTGCCACGGCTGCGACAATTTCCGCACAGGCGGTTCTAGATCACCGGTACAGCGTGGTTGCTGTGCACGCTTCGGAGCCAGACGATATTATTTGGGACTCGCTCGGCTATGGCGCCACGCAGCGCGCCTGCAGCAAGTACGCAGCGCGTCTGGGTTTCTTTTTGCTGGTCATTTTCTGGGGCGCCTTTGCGGCATCGGTTGGCGCGCTTACGTCGCTCGATGTAATCAAGCGCGAAATCCCCCAACTGCGCAAATTTCTCGAAGCCAACGCTGCGGTGGAGTCAATTGTTGAGCAGCTAGCACCGCTCCTGCTGTCCAGTCTGCTCGCCATTGTCAACCCGGTGGTCTGCTTCCTCGCGCGAGTTGAAGCACGAGCGTCGGAGGCGGACGCGGACCAGCTCGCCACGACATGGTACTTTGTCTTCCTCGTTGTTCAGGTCTTTATCTTTTACGGTGTATCGGGCCCCATTTTCAATTCGATCAACGTAAGCAGACCTTCCGAGATTGTGTCCACACTCGCGTCGCGCATCCCGCAAAACGCCTCATTCTACATTCTTTTTTTCGCGACCAAGTTTGTAACATTTCTGTGTCTGGACATGTACCGTGTCATTGACGTCTTACTCGACTTTCTGCGCAGGTGCCTTCTCGGCGCCGCCCTCTCGCACCGCGACCGCCGCAACGCGCGCTGTGGCTGCCACGTTCTCTCTTTTCCGGCGCACCGTAATTTGTCTTCACTCAATGGCCAGATGCTCTTGCTCTTCTTTATTGCCATTTCCTATGCCGTCATTCAGCCCCTTATTGCACCCGTGGCCTGCGTCTTTTTTTATGTCGCCTACTTTGTCTACGCGCGCATGTTTCTCGCCGTCAACATGCAACGCTTCGATGCAGGAGGTACCCTGTGGACCCGGACATACTACTGCTATGTCTCGGCGATACTTGTAGCGCAGCTGACCCTCATTGGTTTGCTCAGTCTTCGCCGCGGCTATGAGCAGTCGTCGGCTGTTCTGGTGCTCTTTTTGTTGACTGCCTTTGTTGCCGCCATGATTGACTTTCGCTACCGTCCGCTCGTGACAGCACTGCCACTCGATCTTGCGGCCCGTATCGACCAAAAGATTGACGATGACGAGCCCGCATCAATGTTGGCGGCTTCGGTGTGGCAGTACGGCATGCTGACAGGGGAGGATCCGAACTATTTGGGTCGTCGCATCAAGGCGAACATTCGATTCGACGCACCCTTGGGCCCAGGTGCGGGTGGCAGCGGTGTGACGCCTTCCGGAGGTAGCCATCATCACGGAGGTCATCACAACAGCAGTAGTAACCTCGACGATACCTTTGATACCGGCGATGATGATGACGACGACGATGGCATGGACGACCCTATTCTTGCCTCGTACAGAAATAATAGCGCTGACAGACTGCAGCAACAGCAGCAGCAGCAGCAGCAGCAGCAAATCGGCCAAGATGGACTTCAAGGTCGACAGTATGCCTCGCCGCCCTCGGCTCGCATAGCTGGTTCAGGCCGGTCGGGGGCCTTTGAATTCTTTTCCTACGAGCTCCCCGTCTTGCGCGAGCCTCCGATTTTGGACCTTCCAGAGTCCGCAACGCAGGATCTTGGTAGAGACTCTCGACAGGCTAACTATGATGTGTCATCCAACACGGCACCATTGCTTCGGGAGCCATAAGTGTTCTTGGAAACCATGGCATCTCAATTTATAAAAGAATAAACATTGTTTGAGGCAAGCCGATACGTACAAGTTTTAGCTCAATACTTTAAAGGTCAGTTTGCAAAGAATATGCGTTGCTTCTGGGTGCGGCTCGTACAATTCGCTATTTCAGACTCGGTTGTGATGCATCTAGAATCGTCCACTTCGCAGAGAGCGCGATGAAGGGTCCAGCAAGAATAGCTGCGCAATAGTTAATTATGATGTGACACTCAACATTGCATAATCGCTTCGAGAGCCACGAGTTTTCGAGACCATCGCATTTGAAAAAGGCGATACACATGTATTTTGGCGATACGAATGCATTTTGGCGATGCACATGCATTTTGGCGATGCACATGCATTTTGGCGATGCACATGCATTTTGGCGATACGAATGCATTTTGGCGATGCGCCATGCATTTTGGCGATGCACATGCATTTTGGCTCGAGTTCTTTGTCGTTATTTCTCAAAGTTTATTGGATCCACCTCAACTTCTGGCATGCTACGGCCCGATTCTCCAGGCTCTGTTGCGGTGAACGTATGACCGCGTTCTTTGCAGACGACGCGATGAACAGGCCAGCGAGAATAGCTGAACAAAAGACCGATCACCGGCCCCGGTCCCAAAATCACAAATGCAATCCCTGGATCAACGCCCGCGTCCAGCACTGCCCCAAGGACTTGAATTCCAACCACAGTAAGGGAGAAACCAATGCATGTCGTCAGCGTAAGCGCAGTCCCGATAAGAGTACGCGGTGCGCTCTGGGCCAAAAGTGTGGAGAATTGCGCAGAGTCAGCGACCACGCTCCAGCCCCAAACTGCAATGTACACAAAAAAACCGACAGGAGACATGCGTTGATACAATGGTGCAAGAAAGCAGCAACACATGGACGTAGCGAGAGACAAATTTGCCACGACAGAACTGCCCGGAAGTATGCCTCGGCCAGCCCACAGGCCCCATGCTCCCCCAAGAGCGCAAGCGACTGCACCGACGGCAATGGCGAAAAACGTAAACATGGCGACTGGAAGGACTGGTGTCTGGCCCACTTCAAGCGTAACTTCATGCGCTTCAATTAGATTAGGTACATAGGCCCACCACGCATAGAGTTCCCAGCAATGCCCAAAATAGCCCATTGCGGCCGCGCGAAAGTCCTCGGCAGAGCAAATTTCCTTGATCGAGGCCCAACCCAGCTTTAGCGCCTGCAACTCTTGCGCAGGCGTGGACCAGGTCAACAAGGACCGGAAGGCTGGCCAAATGTCTTTCCAAGGAACAAGTACAAAAAGCAAAAGGGTCCCGCCAATGAGGGCTAGAATTGAGACCACGAGCAGTGTCACTTCGAAGGGAAAACTACTGCCGAGACCGCGCAAGAGCCAGGGAAAGGCGGTGCCCAGTGTGAGAGCGCCTACAAGCAGACCGAGGCGTGCTCCGAGTCCATGTGGGTACTGTTTGGCGGCAATCTTCATGCCCACAGGGTACACGCCGGCAAGGCAAACGCCGACTAGGGTTCGCAAGGTTGCCCACACGGCGAAATCCGTGTTGAGCACACAAAGAGAGTTCGAAAGGCTGCCGAGAGCGCACATGACCGCAAAAACGACCTCTGCGCGGAATCGATCTGCCACGTTCAGGTATGTAAGCCCAAAGGTACCGATAATGAAGCCTACTTGCACGAGCGACGTAAGTGTGGCGACCTGAGTATCGCCAGCGCCATCGATCTGAGATGCGACCGCGTTGGGCGCAAACCACAAGGACGTCCCTGCGAACTGCGCAAATACAATGGTCGGGAGAACCGCCAAGCTCTTTGCTCCAGCAGCAATGCTCTCCATCCTTGCTCGCGAGTTGGTCGACGAGTTCGGGACTACGTCCAATTCTCTTGTGGCGGCATCCGCTGCGCTGTCCGTGCTCTCAGCATCTTCACGAAGCATCTCTTTCGCGAGGTGTTGTTGCAGTGGCGGGCGTCTTCGTGCCTGACTCACGGTCCGAGCGGCAAGCGCCTCGTGCCCTGCCTATCTACCGTGCGTAGCGCGCCAACGCGCGAGCGTCGCCTTGCTTGCTTGCTTGCTTGCTTACTGCGTGTCTCTTTCATCTGTTGCTGTAGATGGCAACGTCCAACAGCGACCAGCGACCATAGGCAGCTGCCTCCACCGCGAAGCCCGTCTCGACTTCCTCGCCGCGCGACACTCCCTGCCTGCCTGCCTCCCTCCACGGCGGTTTGGCTCGGAGTGATGTTGGCTCGGGGTGATTCTGCTCGGGGTGATTGATTGCTGGACCGCTGGCTTGCTTGCTTGCTTTTATGCTTGCTTTTATGCTTGCTTGCTTGCTTGCGCGACGTGCGCTCTCGATGCTTCCTTCCTTCCCGGCCGGTCCTTCGAGAAGCGTCAGGACCCGGGCGAAGCAGAACCCGAACGTGGAGAGAAAAAGAGGCAAGGAAAGGACGAGGCGAGCGCCAGGATGGAGTGCAAGGACGGCGTGTGCTATGTGAAGCCAAAGGGCGGCGCGAAGCAGCTGCAGCTCGCCGAGTTCGGCCGCGGCAGCGACGGCAGCGTGACGTTGCAGTGGCTCCCGCGCGACGCGGGCGCAAAGTATCAGGTCGACGTGCGAGAGGAAGGCGCAGAAGAGTGGAGGACGCTCTCCGACAAGGTGGCGACACCCTTCTTGCGCAAGAAAACGCTCAAGACCAAGGCCAGCTTCAGAGTACGCGCGGCAAACGCAGATGGTTCGTGGGGACCCTTTTCGGACCCCTTAGAGCTCGAGCCAAATCTAGAAGGTAGTGTGATGGCAGCACCGACCGCAGGGACACCTACCGGTCAGGACGACGGCAAGTTCGCCGTGATGGTCTCCTGGCCTACCTTGCCAGGTGCAGAGCGATTCGCGGTAGATATGCGCGCTGCGCAATCCGCAGACTCATTCGCGTGGAGACAACTCTCAGACTCGCTCAAGGGCAACTCGGTCCGCAAGAAGAACCTCGACCCTGGCGAGTATGTCTTTCGATACCGCGTCTTCAAAGACGGCGCCTGGAGCCAGGTCTCAGCGCCAAGCGCGACAGTTGCGACTGTGCGCACACATGATTCCTTTATGCAGCTCTTGGGAGGGCCCCAGGCGACCTTGCTTCGCGGCAAGGAACGCGTTCCGGCTTCGGCGGCTCTGGCTGGTAAAATTGTGCTCTTTTATTTTTCCGCAGGTTGGTGCGGACCCTGCAGGCAGCAGACGGGTATGATGATGCCCTGGTACAATCAAGCCAAGGCCGAGGGCTTGCCCGTTGAGGTAGTTCTGATTAGTGCGGATCGTGACGCCGGCGGATTCACTCAGTACTATGAAGACACACCAATGCCATGGCTGGCGCTCCCTTTCCAAGCTTCCGAGCGAGAACAACTAATGGGCCGATTTCAAGTGTCTGGAATTCCCAAGCTCATGGTCTTTGCGCCAAATGGTGCCATGCTTTCAGACAACGCGGCCGGATCTCCACTTTCCTCTGCCACCGTTCGCAGCTGGATGTCACGCTGCGGTATGTAAATTATAACATTTCCGTAACCTTTTCTTTTTCTTTGTGGAGAAGCTACGCAGTGCTTTCTTGAAGGGACAGTTACGGCAGATTTCTTTGACGCGGCTCGGCGAATGAGGTGTCTCCATGAAAATGAGCTGTATCAAATGATGGTTTTTAACAATATCTTGTTGGATCAGAGCTTGAAAGAAGAAAATGATGATGATTTGACTAAACGTTGAAAATTTCCCGCTTCGTGGCTAGCACAACACGGAAAGGTAGAATGTACCGCAAGTGTCTCGCTGCTACTCAAACTGCTTGCGGACGGATTTGGTTCTACCTGCATCGATCTTGCATATTTGCTAAGTCCTGACTGCTTGGCGTCAGTAATGACTAGGTGGGAGATCAAGTCTATCTTCATTAGATGCGTTAAGTGCTATGCTAGAACTTTTTTTGGTGCCGACTACCGTTGCTTCTAATATCAAATATCTAAGGGCCCAGACTCCTTCTCGCTTCCTATTGCCCAACAAACACTTCTGTTGTGGACGAGAGCCTCAACGCATACTTTACCGTTGATCCTGCGTGGAAGCTGATCGCTCTCTTCTAGGCTAACTTTGGTCGATGTACCAACGCATCGATACTCTGAAGTAGCTTTTCTCCTGGCGCTAGATCGCTAAGACTACCAACTACAACTTTGTGGTCGAACAAATAGATCTATTCGTAACACATAACGATGGCATAATGAAAGTGCCGTGCAGCACGAGGACTCTCGCCCACGACTTTTGTTCACTTGTGCAATCAGCAAAATCTATTACGATGAGGCCAATTTCACGTGCCACGTGCCTAGATTTTCGTTCTCACTGGCGCCAATTCTGCTCATATCATTATCTTCGACTGTAATACAAGTCTCTACGAGGAAGCTTGCAGCTCGCTAGCACTTTACTCCTTTTCTGTTCCATTTCGACAAGCCGACCTACCCACCGACCCTCCTTCTCTTACCCTTCGAGTAAAACGATATTGATCCGTTTTGAGTAGTCAAGCCTGACCAACCACGTAACCGTGAGCCTCAATCTATGAGAGTCTCTCTCCTCCAGAAACCTGACCTAGCCGTTAGGTTCGGGCAGATTGGTCAGAGCTGACCAAACTGTGGATTGAAATCAAGCAATGCTTCCGCGCTGTCGAGCCAAGTCCGATCGAGCAAGAGATAGAAAGGAGAAAAAACAGATCTATTTACAGCTATTCACAGTTACGTGAAAGATCAAGCGACCTTCATCCTTGAGCTACAGTTGAGATTCACAGCATCACCTTGGCAGGTCTGCGCCACTGCTACAATAATTCCGTTTCTGCGTCTCTTGCAAACGAAGCCCCTTGATACTTTTGAGAAGCAGCAAACCCAAATCTCCTGCAAGCAACTTATATAGCGTTCCTCGAAGAGCTGTTCACACAAAGTTGTAAGCCTGGGAAATGACGTGCTTTGCCGGGACATATTCTATATACAATGATTGCTGCTATAGTCCATGCTTCTACCTCGCTAGTGTCTACAAGACTTGCACGGTGTCTCCATTCGATGATTCCGTAAAATGCAACCTACGCAATTATTACACGGACCACGGCCACAGGGACTACTACCGCCAAGGTATGTCAATCGCGTTGATCTTGCTCATTGTTTTTGCGGTAATCTGGCTTATGGCATTTATCACACTTTGCTGCGTCATCAAGAAGCTTCAATCAAAGGAAGCACACTTGCCCGTGGGAGACCGATCGGTGACTCTGTGCACGATTGTACTAATGTTTTTTGCGGTTTCTTGTTCGGGATTCATCGGTCTCATCATCATGTACCTCGTGGTGCATTCCCAAATCGATGCCGCAATCCGGCGCAATGAAGTGCGCATGCTTATGTCGCAACAACTTGGACACACCAGAGTCTAGAAGCTTGGTCTTTTCCTAAACAGCTTCAGAGACGAGCTCAGTCTCAGCTCATCGTTGAGCTTGCCACAGCCGGCGACGCAAGTCGCTAATCGTAATTTTTTTTTTCAAGAAAGTCTTTTGATGCCAGACACTTATTTTGATGAGCTAGCATTGTCGTCACCAAGGTCGAACGGCGCGTCCATGGATAAACCGGGGGTATTGATGAGTCGGGGCTTTGAGACCAGCTCGTCGGGGAGGCGCAGGCTGTCGACGAGCTTGAGAATGGGAGAACGAGGCTCTGCGGCTGCATTTGCTTTCGATTTCGATGGACTGCGATAAAACTGACTGTACGCAAACACGAGCAAATGCTCACCTTGGCGAGTCCCAGAAGGCGCAGAACTCTCTCTGAACTCGGGGAGCTCACTCTCGTCGTCTTCTGGCGGAATATCCTCCCCGGCTTCAACCTCGTTGGCCCCAGGTGCCGCGAGCTGCATTTGTTCGTCATTTTCTTCGGCTGCACGATCCGCGCCCTTGGTTTCTTCCTCGAGCGAAAGCGCCTGCTTTTCCTCCGCATCCATGGCCTGCTCCACGGCATCGTTTTCGATAAGGTCAACAATGTACATGAGTTGCTGCCGGGTGTTCAAAGTAACAGGGCTTCCAGCCTCTTGTTGAGCCAGGTCTTGAATAAGGCCAAAGTGCGGCCCCTCCCGATTTGTCAGCGCATTGCGAATTGTGTCGCCGCGCAACATTGCAAAGAGAATTGCAACGGCAAACTCGTGAAGGTAGCTAAAGTGCTCCTCGGATAATATCGCTTCCAGCGTCCGAAGACAGTCTTCTTCCTGTTCAAGTTTGGCAGACGCCCCAGAGGAGATGCTGAGATTTAGAGCGAGAGCGGCAATATGCTCATTGACAAAATCTGTACGATGGGGTGCCTTTTGCAAGAGCTCGACGAGAAATGCTGCGGTGGACGACGTGGACGTCACCCTTGCGCCCTCTGGGATGGTCTGTAGCTCTGCTGCAAAGGAAGGGTGCAAACTAAGACGCTGAAGTGCGCAGAGGGCAATTTCGGGACTTCCAGCCTCTTTGAAGCGCTGATCAGCTCTCGGAAACTTCCACTTGGCCTGGGAAAGCTCCTCCCATATGGCCGCAAGCACGAGGTCTTTGCCAGCCAGAAGATATACGCGCCCCGCACGAGCCATTGCCACATAGCTGATGAGGCGAACCGCATATTCTCGCACAGAGGCAACTCCGCAAGTGAGTAGAGCTTTGAGAAGAACCCTCTCCCCATCATCAACTGCAATGCCAAGAATATCGTGCTCAGCGTACTTTGCGATCACGCTAGCTCGTCTCAAAGCACTTGGGGTACGACTGAGCCGCCAGCGAAGCGCCTGAAGTACAAGGCAGGCTTGGCGAGCCGCCATGGGTTCATTTGCGGCACGGTCTGCCAGCTGGTCGAGATCGCTCTTGATGAGACCATAATCGAGGGGTGCAAGCACGGGGCACTCGACGGCAGCCTGGAAATCGAGCTCCATGTGCGGACTTTGCGGCGACATGGCGGCGGTTGTAGGCTTGGCAGGCACGAGAGGCTTTTCCCTATGCTTGGTTTCGAGTACGTCCGCACCGATGGCGTCATCGCTGTTGTCGTCTGGATCATCGATGCGAAGGTCATTGTTTGTTTCGCGTTCGTTGCTTT
Source organism: Schizochytrium sp. CCTCC M209059 (assembly GCA_000818945.1). Classification (NCBI taxonomy): domain Eukaryota; class Bigyra; order Thraustochytrida; family Thraustochytriidae; genus Schizochytrium; species Schizochytrium sp. CCTCC M209059. The sequence continues at coordinate 88,195 of KN805412.1, forward strand.
GTCCCGCTCTCGCGCTAGGAATGGTTTTCTCTGCAATATCCTCATCATCAAAGAGGCTCATGAAAGAGCCGTCCAACTCGGCAGCTGCGGCCAGCTCTGGATTTCCCTCGATGAGGTCGGCAAAGCGCTGCATTTTGCGCATGAGTTTGTTCATGTATCTCTCAGAGACTGCCGATTGCACCTTGGGTCCTCCAAGGTTGCGTACACGTTGCAAAAGCTCGACAGCCTGTATGGTCGTTGCGTAGATTGCTTTGCACAGCGCTTTGGCGTTTTCTCGGCCGGAGCTTCGTACTGTGTCCACCTCACGTGGAACGTGAGCGTCGAGCTTGGACTCCGCGGAATGAGGATTGGTGTGCGGCTTGAAGTTTCTATCTGCAAGCGTGGTGTTTCCTGCGTACAGTTCACAAAGCTCAGGACGCGCGCCTTCTCGCGCATTGAGCTGCAAGAAGGCTTCGAGACGAGCACGCAATTCTGCCCTCCATGAGTCTTCAAAGATGCGAGAAAACACAGAGTGCTCTTGCGGCGCTGCGCAAAGGGGAAGTGCATAATATGCGCAGCAGGCAGGGTCGCTGGCAAGCGCTCGGCCACGCGTGTCGAGGAACTTTTTCAATGCGCGCATGCGCGCATCTGTTTCGAGTTGCGCGCTCGTGCCTTCATCGAGAACGTAATAGGCGGCGAGGTAAAGTCTCGTGTCAAATTCAATATGCCGAGCTAGATCTACATCGCGGTCACGCTCATCGATTTTCGTGTTCCACAAAAAGACAAAAACGTCTTCATCACCGGCATCAAACGCGCAGAGGATGCGTTCTGCCACGGAGAGCTCTTCCCGTGCAGGATTCCCACCTTTTGCACGACCCTTCGTTCCCTCGCGCCGTCGACGGGACCCTGCGGCCGATCCCGCCGAGAGTCTTCTCCGCTCGAGCTCGGCCTCGAGGCACTCTGCCGAGTGCACGAACTCGTAGTGCTTGAGGTATTCAAGAATGGCGCGTTGCACGCGGGCGGGGTCAACTTCTGTCGGAGGAGCAGCGCTGCTCATGGTTGCGCGCAGATAACAGCGTGAGCGGGAAGCACGGCGTATGGTTTTCACAGCCAGAGAACGATGTGAGCGTGCGCGCGCACACGCGCGCGCATAGATTCTGCGGCTCGCGCGCTGGCCCGACCGACAGTGAGCTTGCTTGCGCCAAGTTTCGGGACGAAAAGTAACCGTTGAAATCTGAGGAACTCATTCATATCAGCCCAGGCTCAGGCGCGGCTCAGCACTGTCAGCTCAAAAATTCATTGTAGGCAAAAACTGCTTTTATTTGGGAACTCAACCCTCGGAGGACATATCACATAAGTTGAGCGACCTGTGAAGTGAAGCAAAGCGAGGCTAGAACTTTGATTTCTTTTGCTACGTTGTTACGAGTCGTATACTTGACCCAAGTTGCGAGAAACTTCAGGTCCTCGTTCAAAAAGAGAGAATGAAATATGATTGAGCAAACTTAACTTATTGAGAAGGTTGGGGCGAAAGAGGTGGGGATTGGGAGGACTACACGGACAATGATCCTTCACGAAAATCGGTGCGACCAATGTGAGCATTAATGAGAACAGGCTTGTTGTCTTGTCGGGAAATGCGCTGTGCTTCGCGGAGGATGGACTTGACGTCGGCGTCCGGGTTATCAATGCGAAGACCGCGGCCGCCAAGACCCTCTGCAGCTTTGTCATAGTCAATATAGTCGAGAATGGTAGAAACGTCGTCGTTGAACATGGGAACTTGCTCGCGCTCGATCTGGGTCCAGCAAGCATCATTGCCGACGAGAGCAATGACGTTGAGGTTGTGGCGGTTAAAAGTATCAAACTCGAGCAGAGAGTAGCCGGCAGATCCGTCTCCCCAGATGATCCAAATGTCCTTTTCCGGATAGAGAAGAGCTGCGCCAAGTGCGAAGCCGCCGCCGACGCCAAGCGTTCCGAAGGCACCCGGGTCGAGCCAGGTGAGCGGACCAGGTGGATGCAAAACGTAGCTTCCTGTAGCGACAAAGTCCCCGCCATCGGCGACGAGGATTGCGTCGTCGCCAAGGACATCGTCGAGGTCGTGAAAAAGCTGGAGGGGATTGATGAGAGGCTGGCCATTCTTGGCGTTGCGGCCGAGGGCGGGCGCAGCGGCCTTTGCAGCATTGGCAGCCTCCTTTTTGGCGTCGCGCTGGCGAAGCGTGGCGGCCCAATCCCCGATTCGCGCGCGCGGCATGTTCTTGTCGCCAAGTTCCTTGGCAAGAGCCTCGATGAACTCTGTAGGATCGGCGAGGGCGGAGACTTCGGGTTTCCAGAAGAGGTCGGTGTTGAGCTCAAGCTCGTGCTGCGCCCTGTTGACGTGAACAACACCGCGCTTGGGCAGAGCCTGACCGTAGCCGAGGCGAAAGTCAACGCTCAGGCCAAAGAGGCAGACAAGGTCGGCCTCCTGAAGCGACCTGCCACGGTTCTGGCGAATATGCAGGCTGCTGTTGCGGCCCAAGAGGCCGCGAGTCATGCCGCCGAGATAGCAAGGCACGCCAAGGCGCTCGAGCGTGGCGGCAAGGCGATTTGCGCCCTCGAGACCGTGCAGCATGCACTGCGACTGGAGCACAAAGACGGGTCGCTTGGCGTTGCGCAGACGGTCGGCAACCTTGCGGACGTCAGAAATGCTAGGTTTGGGATACGTGATGGGGAGCGGGGAAAAGTCGTAGTCGCGATCGTGGGCGCCGGCATGGAGTTGAGCTTGGAGCAGGCCAAAGAAGGCCTTTTTTGCAAAGGGGGGCGCGCGCTCCTCTGGGACCTCGAGAAAGACGGGAGCGTCGGGGTTCCGGGACGCGAGGAAGGCCTTGGCATCCATGCCTTGGCTCTTGGCCTCGCGGGGGATGAGGAGTCGCGAAAAGTCCGCTGGCTTGACATCGCGGGCGCGCACGCGGTCGTGCGATCCGCCCTGAGGAAGGAGCTCAAGGACCGGGTACAGGACGTCGAGGGGCAGCTCGAGAAAAACGGGGCCCGGGACGCCGGACATTGCTTCTTGAAAGGCGCGGCGCAAGAGAGGAACGATGTCGCGCACGGTGCGCGCAGATCCGACCCACTTGCAGATGGGGCGCAAGAAGGAAAGGTGGTCGATGTCCTGCAGAGCGCCCCGGCCCTGGGTAAGGGTCGCCGCTGCACCACCGAGCAGGACGAGCGGGCTTTGGGCCATGGCGGCGTTTTTCACAGCTGTGACGGTGTTGGTCACGCCAGGGCCAGCGGTGACGGCTGCCACGCCAGGGCGGCCAGAGAGGCGGGAGACGGCATCGGCTGCAAAGACAGCATTGACCTCGTGCCGCACATCGACCACGCGAATACCATCGCGTTTGCAGCTTACAAGGAAGGGGCTGATGTGGCCTCCGGAAAGACAAAAGATGAAGTCGACCTTGTGCGCCTTGAGCACCTCGGCAACGAGGTCGCCGCCATGTCTTTCTGTGAGCGCGACATTTTCGGTTGCGATGCTCCACGCGTCACGGGCGAGGGAGCTCACCGATCGCGTTTGCTCTGGGCTCACGCCTTGGGAGAGCGGCTTTCCCTCCTGCTCCTGCTGCGAGGTTGTCGCGAGGTGGGCGCGAAGGGTCGCTACGCGACGCGCCGAGGACGACATGCTCTTGCTTGCGGAGACCAGGCTAGGCTGGGCTGGGCTGGGTTGGGTTGGGCTGGGCTCGACTCAACGTGACGAGGCTCGTCGTGGACGCGCACGCGCGAGCTCACACGAGCAGGCTAGCGCACCTCTCCGTCCGTACCGACCGAGTTTGGAGCTGCGTGTTTGCTCGTTGCGCTCATCCTCATCTTCATTATCAGCAGCATCTTCTTCTTCTGCTCCAGATAGGAATGTATATGGATGAGTCCGCTCATCGCTCGTCTCTCTCGTCACACCGTGTGTTACTGTAGCAGCAGCAGCAGCAGCAGCAGCAGCAGCAGCAGCCAGCTGCAGATAGAGAGGGGCACATCGTTGCGGAGAGATGAGATAGATTCACGCTCGACAGTCCTACGTATGCATTGCATAGGTGATTCTCTTGTCTTTGTCCGTCCCAAACCTATGTGAGTCAGCCTGGCCCAACCAAGGCTTACGTAGTACTTCGCCTTGCTTGCTTGCTCGCCGTCCGAGTCGCACGATGATAGGAGAAAAGAACGTGAGAGAACTCGGGTAAACATGACGTGGGGAGTTTTTCCGTATTTCCGATTTACGTACATCAATGTGATTCTACGCATAGGCAGTATTTCCCGAATCAGCGAAGTCGCCACCTATCCCCCTCCCTTCTTTTCTGTCATATTATGAAGGGGCGACTTTCGCCCCTTACTTACTGTCAATGACCAGTTTGCTGGTCCCATGGGTCTTGCCGGAAGTACAGCGGCCGGCAGCAGCAGCAGCAGCAGCAGTGGCAGCAGCCGCAGCACCAGCAGCAGCAGTGACCAAGTCGATAGCTTGTCGGGTCTGTGCGAGTGGTGAGAGAGTGAGCGAGCGAACGGGCCGTGCCGTGCCGTGCCGTGCGTTGTGTGCGACCGGGGCGCTGCGGCCGGACGGTTCAAAAGCCGCGGCCCTCCACTGCGGGCCACAGTGCGCGCTAAGTGGGTCTGGCTGTGCTTCCGTATGGCTGTGGGGAGGGCGGGCGCGCAGGGCCTGGTCGCCCCCCCCCCGGGCCGGGCAAAGGAAGGCATTGGGCTGGTGGATGCTTTTGCTGCCTCATGATGTGCGCTCGCTCTGCTCCGCTCCGCTCCGTCCCATGCCAGTCGAGCCTTTTTCTTTTGCTAAGATTTTTTTTTTCCACGTGGCAGGAGGCAGCAGGCACCACCTGGTATATACATATACTTACTTTCTTTCTGAATCTCACAAGTTAGTTGCAACTTGAGTTGAGTTTTGCTGCTCTTCTTTATTCGCCAAGCTGCGACTGCAGTGGCGAGTCGTGCTGGCCGCCACAGCCGCAATTAGCCATCACCACAGGCCGAACAAGACGTGGCCACTGGCGAAAGATAACGTGGCCACAAGCCGAACAGGACGTGGCCCGGTGCCGCGTCTTGCTTCGCACCGCTCGCCGCTCGCTCGCTCGCTACCCGAAGCTGCTTCGTCCGTGCTTCCTTTTGTCCTCTTGATTTTTTCTCTTTTCGATTATTTTTTTTCGCGCGCACCCTGGTCCAAGGACGCAGGATCTTTCTTGCAGTCCCAGCACGCGCTGCGGCGCGTGGCCTAGCCTTGTCTCCCTCTCAGAGTCGCCCACCCGTGGCTGCACCGGTGCTTGCGCACTTGTCGTCGCGTCTCGAAGTTCGCCAAGCTTTCGAAGCTCAAGCGCCTCAAGCCCCAGTCGCGCCCGTACCGTCGCCGTGCCGAGGGCCGGCGTTCACGCCAGCCACCATAGCCACTAATTGTTACCGCCCGAGAGGGAGCAAAAGTACCTCGACTCGTGGGTTGGTCGAAGTGGAATCGCAGTCGCGGTCGCAGTCGCGCCGACGGCCCATGTGCGGGGCGCGGCCAAGATGGCGCTGCTGCTTGCCAGCCTCCATGCCTGTGCTGAGTGCCAGCTCCGATTGCGAATTGATCTTGATGTTGATCTTGATGTTGATCTTGATGTTGATGTTGATGTTGATGTTGATGTTGATGTTGATCTTGCACTTGAACTTGATGTTGATGTTGATGTTGATGTTGATGTTGATGTTGATGTTGATGTTGATGTTGATGTTGATGTTGATGTTGATGTTGATGTTGATGTTGATGTTGATGTTGATGTTGATGTTGATGTTGATGTTGATGTTGATGTTGATGTTGATGTTGATGTTGATGTTGATGTTGATGTTGATGTTGATGTTGATGTTGATGTTGATGTTGATGTTGATGTTGATGTTGATGTTGATGTTGATGTTGATGTTGATGTTGATGTTGATGTTGATGTTGATGTTGATGTTGATGTTGATGTTGATGTTGATGTTGATGTTGATGTTGATGTTGATGTTGATGTTGATGTTGATGTTGATGTTGATGTTGATGTTGATGTTGATGTTGATGTTGATGTTGATGTTGATGTTGATGTTGATGTTGATGTTGATGTTGATGTTGATGTTGATGTTGATGTTGATGTTGATGTTGATGTTGATGTTGATGTTGATGTTGATGTTGATGTTGATGTTGATGTTGATGTTGATGTTGATGTTGATGTTGATGTTGATGTTGATCTTGCACTTGAACTTGATGTTGATGTTGATGTTGATGTTGATCTTGATCAATCTTGCAGTGCGCTCGATTGACCAACCACTGACCGGCGACGATGAAGCGCTGCTACCGCCTGCGTGCAAGCCTCCAAATGACGCAAGCGATTGTCAGCCTGGAGAAGGCGGCCGCAGAAGATACTACCAAAGACGGCACCCCCGCGGCGCGGAGAGCAACTTGAAGCCCTCCGCGCAGCCGCCACCCGCCGGGGCCTGGCGCGGCCGCGGCTCCCTCCTCGGCCAGCTCCGACTGGGTCTCGACCCGGAAAGAACTCTGCCCTGCCGGGTCAGGTCACCGCCCTGCCGCGGAAAGTACTCGCGCCTCCGCGTTCGAGCCGCGTCCGAGCCGCGCGCGACCTCGCCCAGACTGACTGCGGTCGCGCTGCTGTCCGTCCGGGCGCAAGTACGTACCGCCCGCGCCCTGGCAGCGAGCCCGCACTGCGCGCTTCTGCGTGCGTGTTTGCTTGCTCGCTCGCTCGCTTGCGCGCTTGCTTTTGCTTCAAGTTGCGCGCTGCAGCAGCAGCCAGCTGCTGCTGCTGCTGCTGCTCTGTCCGAACGAGCCGAGACCGCGGCGTACGGTACGGGCGACCAAACTGTTCCGGAGACGCGGCGTGCACGCGTGGCATCTGCATGAGATGCCAGCCAGCTGCCACGTGACCATCAGCAGTAGCAGCAGCAGCAGCAGTAGCGAGCGAGCTCTGCCGGCGCGGGTACTGGCGCGGCACGGCCGGCTGCTAGCTAACTTCCTTCGCAGGTTCATCCGTGCGTGCACGCGCTCGCTGCACGTGCCGCGCCCTTGGCCGCCACCGCAGCACGTGCGCCACCGCTGCACGTGCCGCGGCGGCGGCGGCGGCGACGGCGGCAGCCCTTGGAGCGAGAGCCGCGCGCTCTCCTCGCGCGCAGTCGCGTCGCCGACAGCAGCGGCCACGCTGCTGTCGAGGCCACGCTGCTGTCGAGGCCGCTGCCGGAGTTGAGTTGAGTTGTGAGTTGAGTTGACCTCTGAACCCTCCCGGCGGAAGCCCCCAAAGCTCCGCTCACCGCGCCATCATGCCTGGCAGGTATAGGCAGGTATAGGCAGGTAAAGGCAGGAAGGCAGGCAGGCAGGCAGGCAGGCAGGCAGGCAGGCAGCGGTGGCATCCCGAATCCTCAGGCTTGGGGCTCCAACGAAGGCCTGGGTTTGATCCACGTTCTGGTCATGATCTCGGTCGTGGTCTTGGCAGAAAAATCTTGACAAAAGCTCTCGCCGCCACTGGCAGCAAGCAGTCAGCTCCCTGGCGAGCATGGCCCAAAGCTTTTGGCAACAAGGGCTCCTTTGCCAATCAAGCAGGTGCCGCCGCCGTCGCGATACGACCGCGGGCTTGGCCCCGATTACATGCTCGCGCTCGCGCTCGCGCTCGTCGTGGAGGCCGTGCTCTCTTTGCTCGGTTGCTGTAGCTGGCCTGCGCGTGAAGCTCTGTTCAGCCGGCGGCGCAGATTACGATCAACGAAGGAAGGGCCGTTGCACGAAGGACTCCTCAATGCACTGCAATCGCCCGCTCATTGCCAGGATTCCGGTGGGGAACGCAGGAGCCGAGCTGCGAGCCGAGCTGCGAGCCGAGCTGCGAGCCGAGCTACAGTCAAGCGGGTCGGCCAGTCGGTTGGTTGGTTGGTCGGTGGGTCGGCCGTCAGGTCGGTCGGTGGGTCGATGGCTCGATCCTCAATCGATCAATGGCTCGATCCATCAACGACCGTGGATCGAAGTGACGGCACCCGTTTCAAAATCCGCTCCCTCGTCCCCTCTCTGGCGCGCAGTAGTGCAGTCTCCTGCCGCACTGGTGGGTCGCTCGCTTCCTTGCCAACCACCGCGAGCTCACTCGGCCTGCAGCCAGGCAGCTTGCTCGAGCCTCGAAGCGGCCGGCCCGAGGTAGTGCAGTGCCATGGCGATGTCAGGATAATGCGAGGCATGGTGGCAATGCCAACTTGGAGTCACAGTCGAGCCAGCGTGACTTGACAGTGAAGCCAAATCATACTCTACACCTTCCTGTCGATGGTACCTCTCAACGATCACCTAGGTACAACTACAACAGCCGCAGCAGAAGGTGCTCCCGCGGCGGGCGGTGTGGGGCGAGCCGCTTCCGCTGACATCTTCTCAATCGGAGCGCCTGCAGTCCGCCGTTCGCCGATCAATGCGAGGCCGGCCAGGCAGTCAGGCAGTCAGGCAGTCAGGCAGCCAGGCAGCCAGCGTTGCCGCTCGAGCCTTCGTCCGCGGCACCACATCGCGACGTCCTTCCGCGCCGCTGCTGCCGCTGCTGCCGCTGCTGCCGCTGCTGCCGCGAGGAAGGGACTTGACTGTGAAAAAGGGAAACAGACGGGAGGGAAGGGGCCCACAGTGCTCCAGGAAGACAAAGAGACAGGAAGAAAGTCGGGAAGGAAGAAAAACAAAAAACATACGTATACCACACATCCGTCCATCCATCCCATCCGTCCATCCATCCTCAGCTCCGTCCCAGCCTTCTTGCTCTTCTTCTTGTTATTCCTCTTCTGCAGCTCGCATGATCGATCGCCTGGCTGCTTCCCTGCCTTGCCACCTACGCAGCCGAGCAGCGCAGCGCGTCTGCGCCAGCCGGCTGGCCGGGCAGGCAAAAGGCGATCCGCAGCGACGCGGGACGAGGCACGCCAAGCGTCCCGGGCTCACTTGCATCAATCAATCAAGCCAAGGCAAACGAAGCAAAGCAAAGCAAAGCAAAGCGGAACAAAGCAAAGCAAAACAGATCAACTCAAAGCGGGCACGCCGATCGACCTCATTCTGCGCGATACGGGACGGGGCAACGACGGCTCGGCCTTTGAGCAAGCAAGGCCAAGGGTCGCTCTCGAAGGGAAGGGCACCAGGCCGGGCGGCCGCCCGGGCAGGCGGAAGGCGAGGCGAGGCGAGGAGGAAGAAGGCGAGGGAGGAAGCCGCGGCGCCAACACAGAAACAGACTGTTCCCGTCTGTCTGTGCAGGCTCCAGCAGCGGCCACACGCAGCCAAGCCGAGACGCAGATCAAAGCACACCAAGGCAAAGGCAGAAGGCACAGCGCGGTCCCGGCAGGCAAGCGAGCGAGCAAGCAAGCAAGGGCGGGCGCGGCGAGGAGGGAGGGCTCTGGCCCCGCCTTGGCCCGGCGCGTGCAGTGAGCGCGGTGCGGTGCTGCGCCACGCCCCATCCATCCCTCTCGGTTCATCTCCGCGCGGCAGACCCGTGCGCTGCGCCAGCGTGCCGGCCAGAACGCCCTACAAACAAACAAACAAACAAACCAAGAAACAAACAAACCAAGCAACAAACAAACAAACAAACAAACCAACAAATAACAAGGCGCAGCGTGCGCAGCGAGAGCGGGAGCCCGCCCACCCTCGCTGCGCTCGACGCGGACGGAGCTCGCGCGAGAGGTTGGGTCCCTCGAGCTCGCGCTCTTCGAGGCCTCGAGCGAGGTCGGGGCGACCGTGCTGGACCAAGCACGCAAGCAAGCACGCAAGCAAGCGAAGCGAATCTGGCCTTGGGAAGCCGAGCCGCAGCCGCAC
>KN805412.1:98443-125376 GCA_000818945.1 Schizochytrium sp. CCTCC M209059
GCGCGGCGCTGCGTCCGGGCGCGGGCGAGATCTCGACCGGTCCAGGACCCACGAGTCCCTCGCGCGCGGCGCATCCGGGCCTCCGTCTCTCCTCTCCTCCGCCGCCTCTCTCGCGCTGCGCCGCGCGCGCCGAGACCGGGCGCCCGGCTGCGCGCGACGGGCCGCGCCGAGCAAAGCAGAGCGCGGCAGAGCGCGGCAGCGCCCGGAGCGCGCGAGCGAGCGCGCGAGCGCGTGGCGTGGGTGAGCGGGCTGGAGGGCGGCAGCACTTGGAACAAACAAGACAGCGGCGACGGGTCTCTCTGTCTCTGTCTCTGCCGGCCGGGGCCTGCCTTGCTTTGCTTTCCTGGCCGTGGCCTGCCTGGCTTGCTTCGCCTCGACGGCCGCGGCAGCAGCTCGAGGCTGATCGCGTTGGATCGATCGCTTTGGGTCGGGCCGGCTGCCTGGAGGCGTCACCCCTGCGTTCCTGCACTTGGGCCTGCGAGCGAACGAGTGAGCGAGGGCGGTCGGAGCTGTGAGCTTTGCGTCGCTTGGCTTGCTTTTCGTCACTTTTGCTCCGGCTCAGTGTATGCAAGTGCGGCGGAGCAAAAAAGACGAAGGTAGAAATCGCTTACTTGGCTATGACCTCGGACTCAGGCCGGAGCGCCACGAAGGAAAGCGAGCGAGAGCAAGAGGGAGGGGAGCAGCTGCAGGCCGGACAGCAGGCAGGAGTCAGCGACGTGGCCAGGATGCTGGCCCTCGAGATGGAGTTGCGTCGCCTCCAGCAAAACCAGCAGCAACAATTTCATCCCAGCGGATTCCAGCAGCAACAGCAACAACAACAACAACGACAGCAACAGCAAAGCCAGGCCGGTCAGCCCTCCCCTCCGCTGCAGCACCCCCCACTCTCTACCAACGGGCTCCCCCAGCACTTTTTCCAGCGGCAACAACAGCAACTCTTCGGTCAATCTTCAGAATCATCTCTCGAGGGAAACCAGCGCGCCCTTCTCCAACTCCTGCTGCTACAGCAACAACAGCAGCAGCAACGCCAAGCGTCCGGAGAGCATCCTCGCCAGCATCAAGAGTATCAATCTCTGCAGGATCAACGACGCAATGTTTTGCAGCAGCCCTCGCATGACGAAAGCGTCAACCAATTGCTTGGTCGTCCTAGCTTGAACACGTCTCTCACAGGCTTCACGTCACAAACACAGCAGCCCTCCGCATTCACGCCCAGGAGCGCTGCCAGCAGCGCCATGTCAAGGATAGCAAGCGGATCCAGCGTGCCTGCACACTCCCAAAATCTCCATGCTTCACAACATCCTTCCTCTTCTCTTCTCTCCGCGCCCGCCAATACGGCGAATGCCTCTGTTTCGTCGTCATCTTCGTTGCCTTCAAACTCAGTACAACAGGCCCCAAATATCATTGAGGCCTACCTTTCAATGTTCCAGCAGCAACAACAACAGCAGCAGCAGCAGCAGCAGCGACAACAACAACAACAACAACAACATCAACAACAACAATTGAGACGCCCATTGTCTGCCTTTGAGTCGCTGGCGACCATACACGCCGGCGATGCGCTGCGACGAGGTGCATCGCAACCTCCCTCGCATGTCTCGTCAGCTAGTGTCCCCTCTCGTATTGCCGCCGTAGATCTCCCTGTATCGAACGACATAAAACCGGAGCCAGTCTATCTTGACTGCCCTCCGGCAGCTCAGCGCATCAAGGGCAAAGTGTATATGGTACGCGGGTCTGTCAAACGTTGGGACGGAAAGCGATTCGCGCGCTGTTGTGAGGTGCCTTCGTGCACAAAGCTTGCACAGGGCCCAACAAATTACTGCAAGTCACACGGAGGAGGGACACGTTGCCGCGAGGAAACCTGTAACAGAGCCGCACGCGGAGGCTTCATGTATTGCAATCACCATGGAGGTGGTTCCGGGAGCCCCGAATCTGTCTCGCCGTCGAATGCGAAACGCCGCCGACTTCGCGATGAAGACGACGAGGACGATGACGGCGATAGAGAAAACGAAGACGACGACGACGACGGCGACAACGACGAAGACGATGATGGTAATAACAACGCAAAGGATGATCGAAAAGGGGGCCTTCGTAACGGCCCTAAGAACAACAACAACAACAACATCAACAATTATGCAGACGAAGATACGCATCCTAATCGTTCTGTCGTCGGTAATATTCCCTCAATGTCTGCATCAGCAGCTTCTTTCGGCCAACATCGACGTGGCCAGCTATTGCAAGGTAGTATGGGCGCTGGAAGCAACAGCACTAGCAGCAGCAGCAGCAGCAGCAGTAGTAGCAGCAGCAGTAGCTCTCGTACTTCGGAAACGACTTCTTCCGCGACCTCATCGTCTATGTCAAATGCGTTATCCCATCACGCGCCGCGCAGGCCACCTCCGAACCAGTCGCCCCCCACCTTCGGTCCAATGCTCACTAATACTGTCATGGCATCCCTGCGCGCGAATAAGACAGGGGGGGCGTCATCCTCAAACACGCCATCCTCGGGTCCAGATTCATGAGCTTTCTGCAACAGCCTCCTCTCCTCCTCTCGCTTTTTGAAAGAGGTAGTGGAGAATAGAAGGGGAGGCAAGTTCGGGGCGAGCGAGCGTATGGGAAGTCTTTTTGGCCCAGATGCTTTTGCTCATACAATTCACGTTCCTGTTTGTTTATCCTAAAATATATTGCTTTTTCTTGAACGGTCTTTGGAACAACATGCAATCAATCAACAATCAAGGAGAAACTCCCTGTCAGTAAATTATTGATGAAAGTTTGTCTTGCTCTGCACGCGGCACTTTTCATTGGACACTTTGAGTCAATAGATGCCGATATTGGTCGCTGGACCAAAAAGTCAGAATCTTTTGTCGCCCGTTCACTAGGCCTATTCCCATCCATTTCAAGTTACAAATTGTTCCTGGCTTGGCAAACATGGCAGGCATCCCACAACACAGGCTTCCCTTTTTTGCCTTCACATCATCTCCAGAATCTGCCTCCATTCAGCACGCGTCGTGACACGCTCGCGAGCCGACTCCCCGAGCGCACGCACGCATTTTCTTCGACTCCGCCTGCGCGCCCAACTCCTTTCCTTTCCTGTCCTTCCACGTAGCTTTTGCAGCCCGACGCCCACTTGCCACGCGCAAGGAGTTTTATTCCCCTCGTTCCCCCGCGCCACGTGCACAAACAACAAAGACACCTGCTTCTTTCTTTCTTTCTTTCTTTCTTTCTTTCTTTCTTTCTTTCTTTCTTTCTGCTGCACACAGGCTGCCATAGACAGTCTAGGCCTAGCGCTACCTACTACACACCGCGTATTATACTATACTACACACTGGCCGGCAGCGCTGAGCAAATCCACTCCGAGACGCACGCGCCGCGGGAGCGCGCCACGGGCAGCGCAGACGGCGAGGAGCACGCGCGCGCCGCGCAGAGAGGAGGCGGGCCGCGCGCGCCGCGACCAGTCAACGCACGCCCGAAGCAGCCGCGGCGGCAGCAAAGAGATCGATTCCACGCTTGGCGCGTGCAGGGCGCCTTGTTCACGAGGGCGAGCGTTCGCCCTCGCCGAGAGTGGGAGGCGTCAGGACGCACCCGAGCGCGCGGAAGCCAAGACCCCTCGCGCGCGAAAAGCGCCGCCATGTCCTACGCGATGCCTTCGTCCAGGTCGACCTCGGCCGCGCATTGGTCAGGTCTCCCAAATGATAAGAAGCCTCACGTGACCGTGGACCCGAACCTGCCTTTCGAGGCCCGACGACAGCTTGTTCGGGATCTGCGTCTTGCCGCCATGCGTGCGGCAGTGCTCCCTCAGGCGGATGGCTCGTCTCGAGGCCAAAATCATCAAGACGTACGCCAACTCTCGCGTCGACAAACAAACAATCGGTCTCCATCGCATGGCTATTCCCCGTCGCATTCCGCTGATTGGCCCGATCAGCACGATATTTTTTCCCCTTCATATGCGGGCCAACATTCCGGAACCAGTCCTGGCTCCCTTTCAGGATATTCGCAGCTGGACAACTTTGAGAGACAACTCAAATCGGCACCTGGCGGCAATCGTGGCTCGTCCCGACCCACGTACTCTACGTCTCGCGCCGCGCAATCGTCTCCGAATCGTTCGTACTCGCGTGCACGTGACCCGGCCGGAGCCCACGATTACAATCATCAATACCAGCAACAGCAGGACCAGAAGTACATGCCTCAGCATTCATTTACGCAGCCACAACAATCATACGCGCAGCCTCCTTCGGCTGCACGCTATCACGAAAGCTCGCCATCGAATGGAGCAGCAAACTTTATCATCATGTCTCCGCAACAGCTTGTACAGCGCATGTCGTCGCCGTCACAGCAGCACCAGCAACAACAACAACAGCTCGTGCAATTGCATCCTCAGGGAGGAATGCTCTCGCAGGCACAGCACCTTCCGTCGGGAGTGATTGAAATCCACCACCACCACCATCATCACTACTATGATGGAGACCCCTCGCGTCTGCAAGTTGATGCCCATACTGCAGAAAGCAAACCCATGTCCAGAACGAGCCCGATCCATGTGGCCTCGTACAAATCGCCCACGGCTCGAAAGCTCGCGGCAAGCAACGAGGACAAGCAGGTGGAGGAGCAAAAGTCTAGCAATGGATCTGTCAAGCCGCGCACCTCTAGGTCGAGCCGAGTGAGAAAAGCCAGGGAACAGCAGCAGCAGCAGCAGCCGCGCACACGCTCGCGCTCGCGCACCGCTTCAGTGGTTCTGGCCGAGGTATCTCGTGAGCGTCGCTCCAGCGTCAATACTGTCGAGGGCAAGTCCAAGACAACCGGTGCAGGTGGTTTCGTACACCTCGCCGAAGCCATGGCACCTCGAGATGCCCAGACAGAGCGCGAGGATGAAGAAGATGAAGATGATGATGACGACGACGAGGATGAGGACGAGATGACTGGCAAAGGCAATGTTCTCAACCAAGCCATGGATCGGGGTCTCCACGACGAGCCAAACCCAGAGCAAGCTCCCGATGCGGTCGGGCCTTCTGTCCAAGAGGCTCCATCTGCACGTACCGACCAGACAAGCAGTCGCGCATCTGGATCAAAAGCCAGCACAACGCCAACGAAGAAAACAACGACAAAGAAAAAGAAGAAGAAGAAGGTCCGACGCGGATCCCAGGCGGATCGCGAGGAGCGCCTGCGTAAAATGCTCGATGACGCAGAAACACTCAAGCAGCACGAAAGCGAGGCCCAGCAAAAGGCGGCTGCCAGCGGGAAAAAGGAAGAACCAGCCGATCCGCGCTTTGCCATGACTTCGTTTGGTGACCGTCTCAAGGAGGCTTCGATGCTCAAGGTGCAGCGTGCGGGCAAGGGATCAAAACTCCCTCGGTACTCGTCGACGGTGGATCTGAAACCAAGCCGACCCCCGGCCGAGATCCCCTCGCCAAAAATGTCTCGCGCAGCATCTTCCTCGCGCGCCGAATCCTCAAACTCAAGCCAGGCGGTGCAGCGTCCCAAGGGTGGGCCGCAGGAAATGGAAGGCTGGCTTTTGAAGATGTCCCGCAAGTCGCGATGGCTGTCCTCGTCTTCGCAACCCAAATGGAAGAAGCGTTACTTTCGTCTCACCAACAAGATGCTGATCTGCTTCAGGGACCAGTATTCGCAAACACCGAAACAAATTCTTTCCTTGGAGAAAATCGAGGTGGAGACAGACTTGAACAAGATCGGAAAAACGCCGACAAAGTTTGCCATGCTCGTCTATGAAATGGGACGCTCCAAGGACGGTTTCCGCATCTGCGCCGGTGATTATCGCACCATTCTTGGCTGGTTTCACATGATTGTGCACAACGCCCTTTGCAGCCAGAACCAGCTCTCTCCGCAACCGCCGCGAGATCCGCGGCCCGTCGATCCTACTGCTTCCCGGAAGAAGTCCGAAGAGAGCGAACGCCCGAAGATGCCCGAGCAGCCGCCTCCCAAGGCAGAGGACTTTTACCCGCAATACGTCTTGCCGGCCACTCACTATGACATTATTGGCGTGCAGCCTACTGCCGAGAGGAAGGAAATTCGCAAGCAATTCTACAAGCTCGCTGCGTGCTATCACCCGGACAAGAACCCTGATGCTGACCCAGCCGAGTTCGCCATGCTTTCGCAGGCTTACACCGTTCTTTACGATGAGCAGCTTCGGGCAAAGTACGATTTGGGAGAACGCATTTGTGAGGTGCTTCGTCGTGGCTTCGACTGCGTCATGTACACGCCGACAAAGTACATTATCAAGGACGATGTCAAGATTCCCTCGGAGATCGCCTCTCGCCGCATCACCCTCTTTACGGACGGAGAGCTGACGAACTTTTTTTACCAGCCGGCAACAAAGGACGAATTCCTCCCTCTTAAGCCGGAACTGGCGAACTCGTTCGAGTCCCGCTTCATCGAGTACATCATCTATGGTCGAAATCATCGCGTTATTCGCCAGACCTTTTTGAACCCCATTGTACGCGAACGCAGAGAGGCGGAACCCCTCCCCGAGGACGCTGACGAGGACGCCATCGCAGAGTTCGAGGCCAAGGTACTCCGCGAGGTCGACCGCTACGTTGTCTTCAAGGGGAAAAAGCTTCAATCCGAAGTTTATCTCGAGCTCGATTCGCCCGAGGTGTGCAAGGATCTCATTGATGGTTTGCGCATCATTCGCTGCGAGAAGAGCGTCTTGTTTGCGCAGCGTTTGGAGAAGCTGCAGACCGAAAATGGTTTTGACTAAGGCCGAGACGAAGACTCACACGCTGCGATGCGAGGTCTTGCTTGCTCTCGGGTTCATTGGCCGGGGTGGGTCACGACGAACTTGAAGAGAAGAATAAATGCAAAAAAAGAAGAAGAAAGCAAAAGAAAGGAGAAGAGAAGGGAAGGGAAGAAGGTAAAAGAAAATAATAAAAATTAATGATTGTGTGTGTGTGTGTGTTTGTATTCGTTTTTTGTCTGTGCTTTGTCTTCGGGCTCACGACTTGGTTTCAAGCGTTGGATCCGCGTGGTCAATGGATGCTCGAGGTGACTTGATACGATGCCAGCCGTCGTCGTCATCGTCATTATCGATATCGTCGATATTGCCGTTCCACGCACGATTTGTGCTCTTGCGTTTTGCATCGCCCGAGACCAGCGAGAGCGCCCCGAATCCAGTTGCTGTGGTAGGCGACATGGGTTCTGCCGGACCCGCGCGACGCTTGGATTCGCGAAAGGATCTCGCAATGGCGTCGAGCTCGTCTTTTTCAAAGAGAATTGCTCCCGGCAAATCTTCCTCTGTCATGGATGCCTTCCCGAGCACATACTCTTCGTACACAACAAGCTGGCGCCAAAATCCGCGGTTGATGTTTGTGCGCGGCGCCTTGGCCGTCATGCGCATTGTGGCGGCCCGAAGCGTGAGCCGGTGCGACTTCATCAAATAGGCCACGCAGATCGTGGCTGCTCGCGAGGCGCCTTCGAGAGACACGACACACACCTTGCCCTTTTTCTTCATGACCCGGCCCATGAAGGCGACAGCATCGTCGAAGATGTTGAGCATGTTCGCGGTAGGTCTGTTTTCTCTTGAAAAGTGCAGCCAATGTCCCGAGGCGACCATTTTCGTCTCGGGCGGCTTGCGCTGTTCAAAGTTGCTCGAAACGCTCACCACATGCGTGATGCCCCGCGCGCGCCGCCCCTCTGGGTCCAGTGCGCATCCCTCGCCCCCACAAAAGACGCCCTCCGCGATTTCCTCGCCGTCGAACCTCATTCCCTCCTCCTCTTCCTCCTCGATCTCCTCGTCGTCGCTCTGGGCCGCCTTGGCCTCGCGGCGCGCCTCGGCCTGCCGCGCCTCCTTGGCGCGGCGCGTCTTCCCCCGCGTCTGCATCGAGATCCCTCCCCTCGCGGTCCTCGCCCTCGCGAAGTCCACCTCCTCCAGCCGCAAGAGCAGCGCCAGCAGTGGAAAAACCAGGTCCTCGTCCAGGTCCTCGTGCAGGTCCTCGTCCAGGTCCTCTCCTCGACCCCACGCGAGCGTGGACTTGCAAGCGCCCGGCGCGAGTTGCGGTTCTGCTGCTCCTGCCGCGCCTCCGCGAGCCCGCCGCTGCCAGTGCCAGGGCCCGCCCCGAGCTGCCGCGGCGTGCCCAGAGGCAAGCAGCGGCGCCGGGCGGGCGGGGAAATTTCCCCGGCGGGCTGTGTGGGCGCGACGGCCAGTGAGTGGGACTGGGACGCGGCCCCGCACGCAAGGCGCGCTGCGGGCCCGAGTGGGACGCGGGGACGAAGATACGGACGCGGAGCAGACCTTCAAGGCGGAGCGGAGTGGACGGACGGCGCCGCGCCGGCAGAGGAGGAGGAGCAGGAGCAGGGCGAGACTGCACTGGCCCGCAGCCCTCCCCGCTGCGCTGCCATGCTGCGGGGCGCTGCGGGAGCGCGATCCGGACCCGCGACAGCGGAGCCCGCGCGAAGGACGCGGAGAGAGGCGGCGAGCGGAAGCGGCCGGCGAGACGTGCGGGGGAGGACGCGGAGAAGGCGGCGCGCTGCTCTCTCTCTCTGGCTGCGGGTCCAATCTCGAATGAGGGGGCAGGGGTTGGTTGGTGTGTCCGTCTGTGGGGATGTGCGACTTGGAGAGCGAGATTGCGGGACTGACGAGCGTCAAGGCGAGCGAGGGGTCGCTGGGCTGGAGACCGGAGGCGTGGATCAGAGACCTGGATCGGGACTGAGGCAGGCAAGGCAAGGCAAGGCGAGACAAGGCAAGGCCAGCTTGGAGACAAGGCAGGCAAGGAACTGCAAGCAGAGCAGGGGACGGCGATGCGGACGAGGACTGGCGAGGAATGACGGGGAATGGGGGGAGGAATCAGCCACCTCTTCTGAAGTCACCGTCACTCGGCTCAACAAGATCTTGGGCCCCTGGAGGGATCGCTCTTGAGTTGTTGTCCGCGTAGATTGTCTGGGGGCTTGACATCTTGGCTTTGTTGGCAGAGAATTGCGACGATGCTTACTTGAGCGAAGCGAAGCGAAGTGCCTGGATGGGATGGGATGTGCAAAGCGATTGCCTGCCCGCTCGCCAGCCAGCCAGTCAGCCAGCCAGCCAGCCAGCCAGCTCGGTCGTATCGCGTCGGCCGATCGGTGGTATGTGCTTTGTCGACGCAAAAATAGTCAGTGTTCACGGTGGATTATTTAGAACGCAAGGCTTTCAGGCTGCGGGTCCAAGATTGGCCGCGAGAAAAGGAGGATGGCCATAGAAGCGAAATTCCGGGCGATGACCCCGTTTTTCCGGGAGATCCGCCAAAAGCGCGGCGTCCCATCACAAGACCACAAAGCTGATTTCGTGAGCGTCTCGAACGCGGCACGAACGGGCCGCGCGCGAGGTCGCGAGGGGAAAGGAGCGACGCGCGGCAGAGAAAGACGGGCCGCGCCGTGCCACCCGTCACGGGCAAGCGGATCCTGTCTCTTGGTGGTGTTCGCAAGCTGATTCTTCAAGTCAAATCTTGAGGACGTCAGGACAGACGAAGTCACGCGCAGACCTGTCGTACGCGACGCCAAGAGGCGGTGGTGGCAACGGGGAGCCACAGGGCGAGCCGCGCGGAAGGAGCCATGGAAAACGATGAAGCCGCAGAAATCATTATCGAGCGGGCGCTCGCCAAAGCGCGAGAGCGCGAAAAGCTGCGAAGCGAACGCCCAGGCCAAGGACCCACACTTTCACAATTGCGATGGCGCAAGTCGATTCTCCATTGCCGCGTGGCCAGCGCCTTCACCCTCGCAGGAGAAAGAGCACGAAGTCGTCGTCTCTGCCATGCGTGGCGGGTCGCCATGTACCGTGTCTTGGCCGTCAATCACTTTCTGCGGATCATGCACACTAAACGTGGGGCGAGGCACCGCTGGCGTAGGGCCTTTACTACGCTCATTGCAGTGCACCGCTTCTCTAAAGGGTCCGACAACAAGCACAAGTTTCATGCCGAGCTCAAACGATGCAGCATTCGCACGTGGTCAACTCAAACTGGAGAAGAAGCTATCTCCATGGCGGAACCGGCTCCTCTCGAAAAACTCTCCGTCGTTACATCTCGACTCCAAGCTTCGAAAGTGCCACATGCGCGAGAACAATGTTCGCGAAAACTACGAGGTTTAGCGAGTTCCTCGCGGCGTAAACAAGATGCCAAAACAATGATGAAAACTAATGTGGCATTGAGCACAGACGGCGATCAGGACGACATGACAGACTCTGAAGAAAGCCTCGCGCAGGAGGATTTGGAGATCTTCGACAGTAGAGATGGCGACAACGATATTGTCCAGGCAACCAAAAACGATTCTGCGACGAAATCTTCCTTGACAAGAAGGACGACCGGAGGATCCGAATCAGAAAGCGACGGGGAGGAGGCTGTCTATCATTTGGACAATGTGAGTGAACTCTTGTCCATGAACGAGGAGCACTTTGAGCGCACTTGGCGTGCTCTCTCTTTTCACTCGCCCCAAGAGAGTGCTCTCGCGCAAGCTGCCTCCTCGGGCGCCAGAAGTCTTGCGGACGATCGACAATCGCCGCAAGCTGCACCTGAATTGAAAGACGGCGCCGCTGCCGCCAACTCGCTCATGACTGGTAGCATCGAACCCGCGCCGGATATGGTTTCTCGAATCACGAGTGCGATGCTGCATGCAAAGACTCGTGCAGAAGACTTTGAGCCTTTGCGTATCGTCGGCACGGGCGGCAGCGGTCAAGTCTATCTCGTTCAGCACCGACAAACGTGTAAGCGTTTCGCCATGAAGGTGCTCAACAAGGCAGAGGTTATCGCAAGCAACAAATTTGAACGCGTTATCACCGAAAGAGAGATTCTGACTCGCGCGAGTTCTCAAGAGTCGTCATTTCTCACACGCCTGAACTTTGCCTTTCACTCCGACAATATGCTGTTCTTTGTGATGGAATACTGCACGGGAGGCAATCTTCACGAGGCTATGCTACGCGAGCACGAAATTCGCAAGCCCACGATGGACAAAGAGCATTATCGACTCGCCATGGACGCAGCTGCCGAGGGCCAAGGCCTAATTGGCTCGCTGGCCTTTATCAGATATTTCGACAGAGCAAACCTTCGTCGCCGTGGCCCGCGAGATATCTTGCTGAGGTTTGGCCTGGCGCCAGTGCACGTTCAGTTCATCATGGCCGAAATCATCGAGGGTCTTATGTTTTTGCATAGTGCCGGGTTCGTGTATCGTGACCTCAAGCCCCAAAACGTCATGCTTCATGGCGATGGTCACATTCGAATAGGTGACTTTGGCATTTCCAAGGCCGGGCAAAACAAAGGCAACGCCGTGGTCAAGCTGCGATCGACCTCTTTCGTGGGTACTGTCGAGTACATGGCGCCCGAGGTCGTGAGCGGAGACCAACAGAGCAACGCGGTGGACTTGTGGGGTCTGGGCGTGCTCCTGTACGAGCTTCTTCTTGGCGCACCTCCCTTTTGGGCACTCGGTGTCGGCGCGAGCGTGCCGTCGGAGGCGGAGCAGCGGCAACTTTTTGCTGCGATCCTAAGTCCAGAGACCCACCTCGACTTTCCTCTCTCGGGACAGATCTCAATTGTCGCGCAAGATCTTGTGAAAAGATGGATGCGACGCCGCCCGGGAGAGCGTCTGGGTCTCGAAGCCGCCAAGAAGCATGCGTTTTTCGATGGGCTTAATTGGCGCTCGCTCAAGAACAGCAGCGGTTTTCACAAACTCATGCCTCGACTTCATATTCACCGCAAAGACCGAAAGGCGGTCTCGCTTGCGCGAAGTACCTCGAACAATATTTTTGTGGCGAACGCCTTGAGCGCAGGTGACGTTTTCAGCGAGTCTTTGGTGCAAAATGGCGAACAGGGTCGTCGGAAGTCACTCGGCTCTTTGCGCAAAAATAGTTCGTCTGGACTTGGCACATCGGATCGCAGTCTTCAAATTCACCGCCGGTCCTTTTCGGGTCGTCTCAATCTCGCGCGAGGGCGCTCGCAAGGAGCAATTAGCGCACCGGTATCCCCTCAACGCAGCGAGAGCGGGGCGGCTCTGGCAGGTGCTACTGATCTCGAATATGAGTTGGAAGGGTCTGCAGCTGCCGCGCCGCTTTCCATGTTACCATCTCTTGACGTGCATGTGTCGGCGCCTCGGTCGCAAGTGGCTTCTTCGGTCGCTTCTGACGCCTCTTCGCACAGCAGTGTAAGCAGCACGACTTTAGCTTCGGCAGCAAGCGTTGCCGGCGGCGCAAATTGGGATGGCGCGGCGGCGTCGCCATGGCCCATGTTTCGCGATGAACCGCGCCGTCGGTCGTCGAGCGCTGCGACGGCAGCAGAGACGACCGCGAGTTATTTAAATATGGAGCGGCCCGCGAGCAAATCCAAGTGGATCCGCATGCGAGGTTGGATGCGCTCCATTTCTGGAAACAAAACTTCTGTTCTCGAGCGTGCTGCATCGGAACCAGTTAAGCAAGAGCCAGCTCCGCGATTTTTTGGCCACACGCATTCTGACGATGATAAGGAAAAAGCAGCAAAAGTTCGGGCATCGGGTTTCCACAGCGGTCATACTTCTGAAGCCCGCGAAGGAGCACGGTCTGCCGCAACTGATACAAGCTCCTCCGAGTCGGAAGTGCATGGCACCAAAGATGGTCATCTCGTGCATGTGTCGGCGCAAGACTCATTTCAAGGATTTGACTGGAAAGCAGATGGGTCCTAGGCCAAGCCTTCTGATATCGGAAAACTGAACAATAGGCTATCTAAAAACCAAGAAGCAACTTTCACGTGAAATACATTTGTCATCAGGACCGCTCCTTTTGTTGCTTGGATAGACGCCTTTGTCGACTTGCTGCGCCAGAAAGATCCTCCATTCTTTTTGAGTCTGATTTGCCGCTTTTCAAGGCCGTACAAAGGCACTAGATGTTAAAAATTAACAAGGCTACGCGTTGATACGACAGCACCTCGTTTAGACCGTAAACTTTAAGAATAAGGTTATTCTGTCTATCATGAAGTGAAATGCAACCTGATGATCGTATTCTCGTGCGCAAGACGCCATTCGAGACATTCAAGTGCATTGCATAGGCGAAACATGTGATGATTAGCAGGTGACACCAACTTTTTAGGAAAGGATAAGAAACTATGT
This sequence comes from Schizochytrium sp. CCTCC M209059, assembly GCA_000818945.1. Taxonomy (NCBI): domain Eukaryota; class Bigyra; order Thraustochytrida; family Thraustochytriidae; genus Schizochytrium; species Schizochytrium sp. CCTCC M209059. The sequence goes on from KN805412.1 coordinate 111,473, forward strand.
GAATTCGTTCTGCCTTGAGAGCGGGAAAATCTATGCAATATGTTGCAGAATGATCAGGGCTGCATGCGGAGCGCTCCGTCAAGGCGGTAGGTGGCACCGTTGATCATCTTGTTTTGCACAATGGCGAGAGCAAGCTGAGCGTACTCGTCCGGGTCGCCGAGGCGCGAGGGGTTTGGAACAGTGGCGCCGAGCTCCGCCTTGACCTTTTCCGGCAGACCAGCCAGCAAAGCGGTATCGAAGAGACCAGGAGCAATTGTGTTGACGCGGACACGAGATGATGCAAGATCACGAGCCATGGGAAGAGTCATGCCAACGATAGCGGCCTTGCTCGCGGCGTAAGCGACCTGGCCGACCTGACCTTCATACGCGGCGATACTGGCTGTGTTGATGATGACACCGCGGTTCTCCTCTCCCTCGTTCTTGGCCATCTTCTCGGCGGCGAGACGGCAGACATTGAAGGTGCCTGCCACATTGACGTCGAGGGTCTGCTTGAACTTGTCGAGCGGGTGTGGGCCGCGCTTGCTGAGGGTTTTAATGGCATGTGCGAGGCCAGCACAGTTCACGGCAATGTCGAGGCGGTCGCCCGAGGCCTCGATAGCGGCCCTGACCTGTTCCTCGTCGGTCACTTCCGTGGGCACAAAGGTCCCGAGGCCGTCCGGGAGCTCCTTGGCAGTCTGCTCACCGTTGCTCGACGGAAGGTCGGCCAGGACGACGCGCACACCATTAGCAGCGAGTCGCAGCGCCGTCGCGCGGCCCAGTCCAGACGCCGCGCCCGTCACCACGGCCGCAAGGCCCTGCAGACTTGCCATCTTTCTGTTTTGTCTGCCCTTCTTTTCTTTCTTCCCCACGACCCAGACCCGCGCTCGAGCGAGCTCACGGTCGGTGCGGTAGACCTCGAGGACGTGCGCGTCTCCGCGTCTGCGAGTGAGCGAGTGAGCGAGCGAGCGAGCGTGCGCGCGCGCGTGCAGTGATTGCGAGATTGCCGCCGCTCAAGCTGCTGCTTCTTCTGCTGCTTCTGCTCGCCTGGAGGACATCGGACATGGACAGGATACAAGTCCAGGAGTTGTGAGAAAAATGCATCGTGAGAATGATCGGGCTGGTCCAGCCTTGCCGCCAGCAGGGACCACGCACTCCACACTCAACTGATAGTCCGATCGAGGCAGACCCCGATCGATTCGCAGGCGGCCATCTGCGGCTGCAGCTGCAATGTAGCAGCAGTGCGATGCAGCTGCAGATTAGCATCGGTGCCAGTGATGGGACTGAAAAACAAAACAAACAAAACAGCTTCTTGGGCTCTATGTTTCATTTCACCTTCGAGGCTGGGACAAAGTTCACCTAGTGAATTCACGTCCCAGATGCACACGCAGCAGATGACAGGCTGAGTCATCGAGCCAAACTCCGTCTCAGCCCGCTTGCGAACACGCTCACTGATGGCGAGCGACCTCTTCTCAAACAAGTCGAGCGCACGCACTCCTCATAAGTCCCCAATAGGACCGGACTGCTGAGCCGCGATACGGCACTCGAGCGAGCGTATACCGCCTTCTGACGCGCGAGCGAGCCCAAAGCGCCCGCTCAAAGGCGGGAGTCTGGCTGGCTGGTGGCGGCGCAGAACTGCTTGCTTGGCGGCAAGACCTGCGCGCGGGAGGGAGACCAGAGCGTGCGCGGGCGGAGAGTGCGGCGGGAGACAGCGGCGGGTCGCGCGCAGCGGCAGAGGGCGCACCTTTTTCCGAAGCAGGACAGGGCAGAGCCGACCTCCGCGCCTGTCAAGATGCCCCGGCGCGCAAGGGCGCGGCGCCCCGCAAGGGACGAGGGCGACGCCGACATGCCCTCCGACGACGAGGTGGAGACCTTTCACGCCAAGCGCCTCGGCGGAATGGATATGGAATCGGATGAGGACGAAGGTAACGCCTCCGAAGACAGCGACCTCCAGGCAGAGGCGGTGCTTGATTTGAACCGCGGACGCGGCTATAATGATGACGACGATGACGACGACGACGACGATGATGAGGGAGACTTTGACGCCAAGGTGGATGCTAAGACAGCCAAGGTGACAAAGCGCTGGGGAAAGTGGCGCGACGATTACTTCAAAAAGGGCGATGACAGTGACAGCGAGGAACTCTCCGACGAAGAGGAGGCCGCTGCCGAGCAGGAAGCCGAGGAAGAAGAAGCCCGCAAGATGAAGCGCCAAATGGCAGCAAACCTCAAGGATACGGATTTCGAGCTCGAAGCCGACTCGGACGATGAAGACGCCAACGGCAGTGCCCTGATCATCAAGCGTGGCAGCAGTGCGAAAAAGGATTTAAAGGCGGCAGGTGCCAAGGGCAAGAAGAAGTCCGCTGCTAGCCGCAAGAAGAACGAAAAGCTTGAGCGCGTTGCGGCCCAGGCCCCAGAGCTGATCGGCCTCCTCTCTGAATTCAAGGCCAATCTGGAGACTTTGGAAAAACACGTCGTCCCTGTCATGGAAAAGGTTGTCAAGGGCGAGCTGCCAACAGAGAACGGCGTGAGCTACCTCGAGGCAAAGTACGTGGCGATGCTCACGTACTGCATTAACATCGCGTACTACCTTTATCTCAAGGCAAACGCCGAGTCCGTGCGCGACCACCCAGTTATTCGGCAGCTCGTGCGTGTGCGTACGGTGCTCGAAAAGCTCAAGCCACTTGACATCAAGCTCAAGGGACAGCTGGACGAGATCCTTGCATCGTCTTCCAAGGCGGCAACCCCGAGCAAGAGCGGCAAGCGCAGCGCTCCCGGCAAGTCTTCCGCCTCCGCCGCTCGCCCGAATCCGGCCGACCTCATGGACGACGACGAAGACAGTGGCAGCGAGGAGGATAGCGAGGCCAAGGACGAGGAGGACTCGGATGTGGAGGAGGACGAGCCTGTTGCGAAGCGCAAGAGCGCTCAGAGCAACGGGGCCGCCCCGAAGCGCTACATGGTCCCCAAGGTGTTTGCGCCGACAAACTTTGAACAGGACGAACGCGAAGCCGCACAGGATGAGAAGCGAAGACGCCGCTTGCTACGCAAGGCCAAGAACAACCGTCTGCTCCAGGAGCTGACGAGCGACCTGACGGACCGCCCGATGGAGGAACCTTCCATTGGCGCCACCATGGCCGACAGGAAGAACCGCGAGGAACTTGCCGAGCGCACAAAGTACGAGGAGGATTACTTTGTGCGCCTGCGGGAAACGAAAAAGCAGCGCAACATGCGTCTTCAGCGCGAGCGTGACGCACAAGGCATGGAGGGCAACCTTGCGGACCTCGACGACTTTGGCGACCTCGAGGGTCTTGTGAGCCGCATCGATCGTGATGCCTCGTACCGCGTAGACGAGAAGGCTCGCCGCGAGCAGGAGTTGGCCAAATTCATGCAGCGCATCGAGCAGCAGGAACAGGCCGAAAAGCAAAAGTCCAAGAAACAGCGTTCTGGCGACGAAGAGGTGGCCATGCGCGACCCCATGGTTCTCCAGATGAGCAAGAAGGCAGCCGCTCTTGCGGACGAGGATGCCGCAGCGGCGGCCGCGGAGCTCCGGGAGCGAAAGCGCCGCAAGTCCGAATTCAAGCGCAACGTGGAGTTGGACGGAAACATTGTCGACGACGCCGAGGAAGACGAACTGTACGCCCACGCCAAGCAGGCCTCGCGCGAGAAGAAGCGCCTGCGCAAGGAGCAGTACGAGGTGGAGCCAAAGGAGGCGCCTGCGCCGGATCGGACGCTGCGCGAAGGCCAGAAGCGCATGGCCTCCAAGAAGATTCTCAAGAACGAGGGTCTTCATGCACACAAGCGCGTGGAGGACCGCAACCCGCGCACACGGAGGCGCAAGCTGTACGAGCGCAAACTCAAGGCGCGCAAGGGCCAAGTTCGCGACATTCGCACGGGCGAGGCCGCGAACTATGGTGGAGAGTCTTCTGGTCTGCGCACGAACCTTGTTGCTTCGCGTCGCCCGGGCAAGTAAGCCGACCCAATTTTCAAATTTTCACGTTTGTTTCTTTTCTGATTATGCAAATTCGATTAGCCTTGAAGAAAGTTGGTTCAACTAGCCAGACAGATAGGTAAACTGTCTGCTTGCCTGTTCGCCCACCCGCCAGCCATTAGCGCGCAGAATTCTCTCTGCGAAATGGAGAGAATGGGCCCGCGCTTGTCTGCCTATATCTTCTGCTTGCATTCGCTACCATGTCACACTTGCTAGGAACTACGCGAGGGACGAGACGGCGAGAGTGAATTTTCAATGTCGTAGCCTCCCTGTCAATTAGTGACCCATGATGGACTCAACGGCAGCACTAAAGGCTGCAAAGCCCGCGCAGCCAATGCACATGCCAGCAGGTCCCTGGCCTGCCGCCAACACGGCACCAGTGATGCAGCCGGCAGACACACCATTGTAGATATCATGTTGTGCGCGGTACTTTTCAATGCAGCACTCGACGCCCGAAAACACAATCGTCACAGAGCCAAAGTTCTTTCCCCAGCGACGCATGCGGCGTGCCGTGGAGTACCAGCTGTCGCGCAATTGCCATTTCATGGGCACCTTGGGAGGGTCGGGGACGCCCGGCATCGAAACTGGAGGAGCAATGGAGCCATACCCGCCAAGAACAAGGCCCATGGCGGCGCCCATAAGGCCGCCCACAGCGCCGCTGCCGACGGCGCGGACCACGCAAGCTTCCGTGAAAATGGTCGGGTCCTGGCTTTGCGTCATCATTTGCCTGTTCAACCTGTTCAAGATTGCGCCAGACAGACCGCCTTCGCCCGGAGCCGCCACGCCCTGAGGCGGCGCGGCCACGCCGCCCCCCGGCGCGCCGCCAAGCCCTCCGAGACCTGCGCCGCCGAGGCCCGGGAGGCCTCCTCCACCGAGCGCCGCCATGTCGTCAAATGTCGCACGGTCCTCTCCCGTCTCGGCTGCAACTCCTGCTGCTGCGGCCTGCGCGCAAACGCGCGAGGATTTATGCGCTCTGCCCTTCCCTGCGCTGCGCTTCCCTGCTCTGCTCTGCTCCTTCCTGCGTCGCGCGCCCCGCGCTTGCGTGCCCTGGCCTCGCGCGCGCTGCCGAGCGTGCTTTGCTTTGTCCTCTCGCTACGACGCGAGCTGCTTCGTCCAGCAGCCACCATCGCCGTGCTCCCAGGGGCAAAAATGCGTTGCGCAATAATGAGTTGCGCAAGGCACACCGCGGCTGCGCAACTCTTTGCGATCGTTACCTTGGCTTCTGAAGGGAAGAAAGAAAAGAAAGAAAAGAAAGAAAGAAAAGAAAGAAAAAGAAAGAAAAGAAAGAAAGAAAGAAAAAAAAAGGATTTATACAAAATAGGATCATCACGGTCACGGATATCTCAGCGCGGCGAGAAGAGCGCGAAGGGCGAGCGCGCAGACAGCAGAGACGTGAGCGCGGGGGCGATCGAGATCTGCGCGTGACCTCGAGTCGTGGAGCGAAGCGTCCTTGTCCATCTGGGACAAGAAAAGGAAGGACGCGATAGATATCGATCGACGAGTCGCCTCCTTTTTTCGTGTGAGGCGCACAGGTGGGAGACATGCAGTCGCCAACCAAGCCCAAGGGCAAGTCAAGGTCGGGCAGCAGCGGCGGCAGCGGGAGCGGCAGCAGCTCGAAGAAACAGCAAAAACCCATTAACAGAGGTCCCGGCGCAAGACTTGCAAGCAGAAAATATGTCCAGCAACAGCAGCAGCAACAGCAGCACGAGGGCGGGTCCGGGAGCGGGAAAGGCCTGACAAGCTCGCTCTTTGCGCAGCCGGACAGCAGCTTTGCAGACCAGATCGGGGGGGATGCAAGGTCACCGCGGAGCCCATCGAGCGCAAATAGCAGCAGCAGCAAGAAAAAGAAAAAGAAAGGCGATAACACCCTCGATGAGGTGGAGATCCTCTCGAGACCTGGTCGACTCCTCGTCGATGCCACAGATAGCGTCATTCTCATGGCATTCGCTTTAGATCCCATGCATCTCACGCTTGAACGAAGCAACTCGCGACAGGTTCTTGTTCCTTCGCTCGTCACGGAAACCCCAGACCCTTCGTGGCGATTCAATCTCTTCCAGACGCCGTCTCCGCTAAAGTTCTCGCAGGCCACCGGACGCTCCGCAGACTGGAAACCCCCACACCTTTTGACGTGGAGCTCGTGGCTCGAAGGACGGGAAAATAATGATAGCCAAGAGTCGAACGGTCAAGACAGTGGCGCTCAAGAGGTGCTGGCAAGGGCACCCTTTGCGAGCTGGACCGGTATCATTGATCGTGTTGAGCTTGTCAGCATCCTAAAACGCTGCGTAAACTGCCATGGGCAGCAGCTTGTCGAGCGTGAGATCGAGTATGCTGTGAAGATGTTTGAGTCTTTAGAACAATCCATGCAGCGTGAGCAGTGGGACTCGAGCTTTCGATGTGCCGTAGACCTCGTGTGGAGATTTCCAAACTTTGCGCTCGCCTACTTTAAGGCTGGTCTTTGCCTTGCTCTTCGAATGCGTAATCGTCAGACCACCAAGCGCCATCGCGCTCAGGACACAAATGGAAACGCATCTTCTGCCAACAAGTCAGCAGCTGGAAATGGTGCGGCGGGAACGCCTAGTGCTCAGGGGGGCTTGAACCCGAGCGTTTCAGATCGCATGCATGCTAGTTTTGAGCACGCGTACGGCAACGTTAGCAACCTGGTCAAGAGTCTTGACCCAACGCGGATTGCACAAGCCGACGGAAACGGGGCCGGTGCTATGGACGACGATGACGAAGTTGAGGCGGAAATGCTTAAGCGCTCCAAGGATGATTACAGCCTTTCGCCGCTTGTGCTCGAGGAAATTGCTCACTTCTGGCGCTGCGCTAGTCTTATTGAGCCTCACAACAGCCATCTCAACGGGCTCATTGATCTCGCGTTGCGCCTTTCGACTGGCGTCTTTGTCTCGCGCATTCACATGTACCGAGACCCTGGACTCTTTCCTAGGTCACTCGGCGACGCCGTCGCTCTTGCTCTTCTCGAGCAGGCGCCTACCAGGAACTGACACCCTGAGGCAACTCTGTTGTGCATCGTGTAGCAGCAAGGATGGGAGAAGGAGAGGCCAAGAGATAGGGGCGTGGGTGAGGGTAGAAATCTAACGCCAAATGATTTTGTTGATTTTTTTTTAATCACATGTTCTCCAGGGTCTTCTTTGCGCCAAGTGAGTCGCGCTGCAAGCTCGCTGTTAGGCCTTGTTTCGGACACTGTGTTTCGCAGTTAATTCTGGTGTGTGACAGCTTCGACAGTACTTTGAAAGAGTAAATTGCAGCGCGTTGCAAAAACGCCGAATCCCCCCCCCCCAAAAAAAAAATTAAAATCGAAGAAGCAAGCAAAGCGAACTTCTGTTGTTGCAGGGTGACAATATTTCTTGACTTCATACCTTTAAGCCTCTTCCTCCTCGTCGGCTTCTGCAGCTGCAGCAGCTGCCGCGGCAGCTGCTGCAGCTGCCGCCTCTGCAGCTGCCGCCTCTGCCTCCGCGTCGTACTCTTGAAGCATAAGAACATGTTGCAGCACGTACTCGTACCATTGGTCCTTTGTGACAAGCGGACCTGCCAAGTGTTCGCTCGGATCGTTCTCAATCTTCCAGAGAGCCATCTTCTCGGCGATACAATCGAGGGTCGTATGTCCCTCCTCATCAACGCAGAATTGATCCCAGTACTGTTCACACGCCTGAACGGCCGTGCGAGCCGGCCTGTAGCGGTCAAGCACATCCTGGAGAAGCGCTTCTGGAGATCCATCGCCTGGCGCCCACGTATCGACGCGTCGCTGCTCGCGCTCACGACGCGCAAGCTCCTCGATATGGGCCGTTGCAGCCAGGACAACGTCGTTGGCCTCCATGTCGGCATCAAGTCGAATGGTCTTGCCCATGGACTCGAGCAATTGGGCCACCGTTTCCAGCGCGGAACTTGGCGCATCGGCACTACGCAAGTATACGCACGAGCGCACAGGGCCGACACGCTTCTCCAGCGCAAAGAGCTGGTCATGCGCAAAGGGAAAGCCCGCTCCCACAGCGGAAGGGAAGCCGTGCAGGAGGAATTGAGAAGCCCCCGTGGCCGCCTTCTCGGCGATGGCGCCCTGCACAAGAGCAAGGACGTCTTCGAGGGGAAGGGCCTGGCCAGTACGCTCTGCGTGCCGGATCCGACGCCCGCTTGGTGTCCCTTTGGCTACCTCGTTGCGGACCAGCTCCCCTACACGAATAGGGGCCAACTGCAACTTCTTTGCAAGATGCACAACGAGGGCGCGCGCGGGGTTCGTAGCGAGCGGCTGGCTCACGAGCAAATGCACGCCCACCATGAAAGGCTGACGCAAGGCATAACGGACCTCATCCGGAACGATCGAAGAGCAATCGACCGTGTAGTTGGCCAAAGAAGACAAGGTAGCGCGAGCGGCCTCCAGTGCGTCCACCTTGGCCGAGGCAGACTCCTCGGCCTCTTCGGCAGCTTCTGGCTCACTTGCTGCCGCAGCGGCCTCTTCATCGCCTGCTGCGCGGGCAGCGGCGGCCTGGGCCGCACGTTCCTCAATGCGCTGTTGCAGAAAACGCTCCTTGGCCACGAGCACATTGGTGCACTCGAGGACAACGACTCGGCATCTTCCTTCGAGAGCTTCGAGAAGCTGTACGTCTGGCGACTCCATGACAGCAAAGATACCGCGTGCGCTACCACATGAGTTCGCGGCACGAAGAATCATGTTCTTCTTGGCGACAAAGAGATCCTGCTGGCGCGAGGCATGCTCTGCAGCCGGGTCGTCGTGAGCGACCTCTGCGATCTGACGGGCAGCAATGCACGCACGTGCCTCCCAGGTGCCAGCGCACTTGGGAAGCTCTGCAAAAGCCGCTTCCACGTCGAAGACGCAGTACCCAAAATCTTTAGCAACCTGTCCAAGGTGCGTTGCCTTGTCGCTGGCGCTGAGCGCTCCCGAGCCTGCAATAACAACAATCTCGGGACCGGAGACAAGCGTTTCTCGCGTACGCAGACGTCCCTCAAACGCGAGCTGATCCACCACTGCTGAAGTGGAAGACCCGTCTGCGTCATGAAGAGCAGCTTGAGGCTTGCCAAATTGCTCAAAGAGATCTTGTGCGGCATCTTCAGGAAACTCGCGTACGAAAAACGTCCGGGCCCCAGTGCCCAAACGGACGCGCTCCACGTCCGCAACGCCACCAGAGGCAGCTACAAAGCCCTCAACGCGCTCCGAAGAAGTATCAAGCACGTACTTGGGCCGAGAGTCAGCGTGCACAGCCCGGAGTGCATCCGGGATAGCGCGTCCTGCGACATCGAGGACGCGAGCACGCCCCAGCGTGGAGAGGTGTGCAAAGACCGGAGCGGCATCAAAACGACCGGGATGCATAGAGTCCGTCAGGCGCAGCATGTGATCGATGGGTCCCACCTTGGACTCGTAGCGGGCGAGATCCTCGAGGGTGCGAGGAAACCCAACCACAAGGAAGGGCGTCGTGGTGTGGTATTTGTGCATAATTCGTCGCAGGAGATTAATTTTCACCTCCACTGGGACCTTTTGCCGCCGCTCAAGCATATCGCTAATGCGCTGACCCAGACGCGTGCCTGTGCGGGCCTCCTGGCGCAAGAGCTCGGGAACATTGAGAATCTCGTAGCCATCGTGTCCGAGCGGGTCGCGGTTGCTGCAAATCGCCTTTGTGATCATGTCCACGCTCGACGACGCGTCGAGAAGCACGACGCGCGGCAAGACAGCACGCAGTGCCTTTTCAAAGACATGGGCGGGGGTTTCTTCGGCTTCCGGCTTAACCGTGCGCAGCTTCCCGAGACGCGCAAAGTGCTCGACTACGGGCTTGGAGCGGTCCATAAATGTCTGAATGCGCTTTTCGACCGTTTCGGCGCCATCATCCCTGCGCTTGCGCTTGGCAAGACGCTCCCGAATCATGTCTGCGTCGCAATTCATGTAAAGAGCGTAGGTGCATGGCGCGATGGCGTTCTCAAAGGCCTCAACCTGGCTCATTTCGCGAGGATAGCCATCAATGAGGAAGCGCCGCGCGCCGCTGTGCTGCTCCATGGCATTCTTGAGCAAACGCACTGTGGTTTCGTTGTCAACGAGACCCCCGGCTTGCATGGTGGCCAGAATACGAGCACCATCGGGCGTGCCAAGCTCGACCTCCTTGCGGAGTAGATCGCCGGTGCTAAGATGAACGAATCCAAGCTGCGACTGCAGTTCGAGCGATACTGTACCCTTGCCAGACCCAGGCCCACCAAGCACAAAAACAATCTCGGGCGTCTCGGCTCCGCTCATCAGAGGAGTGACCTCGGCGCCGGAGGCGTCGACATCGGCGTGAAGCGGGGCAATGGGCGCATCGTCCGGGACAGAAACCGGATTTCGCGCGTCCATCGTAGAAAGGGCAGTAGAACCCTCTTCTCGCGCCAGGCGCGCAGCTTCTGCGCGTGCCTTGCGGGCCTCGAGCCAAACTGCGTCGGCCGCTGCGGCGTCGCGGTCAGGGTTGTTCTCCAAGAGCCACTCGCCAAGAAAGCGGATGGCGTCAAGGCCTGCAGGTTTGACCTTGCACAGCTCAGTGAGGCCAGTGACGAGCAGGGACTGCACAAGCTGGGGCTCGGAGCCTTTGCTACCCTGCGTTACGGCTTTGCGAATGTACTGTTTGGCAGCGGAGCTGTCCACCTGCGGGGCGCGCTCAAACTGCGGGAAGACATGGCAGAGATCCATGGAGATGTACAGGTCGAGGCCGGTCTTGGCTTGGAGCACGCGGCATGTCTCGTGGGCACCGGCCTTGGCCACCACGTAGGCAGCGGCAAACTCGGCGTGGTGGCCCACAGACATGAACTCCTTTGTTGCCACCTGCTTGCGCGCCAAAATCTCAAAGCCGTACTTACGAAGCGCGTGTTCGGTGGCATTGCTCTGCGAGGGATCCAGCGCAACGACCATGAGGCGCTCGAGAGGGACACCCGTGGACCCAAATGCCAGGTTGATGTCCGAAGCGACGGTTTCGCTGGAAGGGGAGGCGTACTTGAGGCCAGCAACGCCCGGCGCGTAATAGAGCGCAACCTTTTGCACTGCCCCGAAGCCTTCGATCACGCGAACGATCATATCCTCGCCTGCCAGACTTTCGAGGCCGAGGCGGGCAACTTCTTGTTGTTGCTCCAGGTTTTCTTCGCCGTCTTCTGCAGTTGGCAGCGTCCAGGGCTGCTCCGCTGATACCACGAGATCTTGAGGCAGGCGCGGAGCACTTGTTGCGGCCTGCGCAGTAAAGATGGCAACCGTGCGTTCCCAGACGCGCTTGCCAGCGCCAGGAAAAAAGAATGCGAGTTCTCGCTTGGCTGCTGTCGCATTCGTCGAGCAAAGGATGCCACGACGGGTCCGATCAACGGTACCAAGCGCAGCGCGCAAGGTCCATTTGTTAACATTCGCTCCGTGCGATGCCAGGTCTTCCTCACGTGCACGCGCGGGGTTCTCGGGACCCGCGCACGCGAGCAGGCGCTTAATGGCGTCAGGTCCAGCAACGCGAAGAATGATAATGGGACCACTGATGAGGTGCTTTGCAAGAGCCTCGCTCGTCTCGGTCTCGCCGTCGGCATCTTCGTGAAGTGCTGCAAACGCGCGAGCAAGCTCGGCGTTGAGAAGAGCGCGTTCTTGCTTGACAATCTCAAGGCCTGCATCTTTGATGCGAGCAATGGCAACCTCGGCCTTGTCGGCGGCGAGAACCTTTCGAACCGGCGCAGCGCCATGCTTGGGTGCGTTTGCTTCGTCGCCCTCTTCTTCATCATTATTGCCCTTTTCCTCGGCCTCGCCGTCTGCCTCGGCGGCCTGATCGGCGTCCATCTCAACGATCCATTGTCGCCCGGTTACGCATGGCGTCAGCACGCAGAGCGTCTCCTCGATATCGCCTTCGAAAACCTGCGCGGGCGCCTCTTGCGTTTCCTCTTCATTCGAGAGCTCTACGTCGTCCATTGTGTCCGCCATCGCCCCAACGCGTCGCCGTGGTCGCGGTCGTGGTCGTGGTCGTTGTCGTCTCGTTCGTTCGTCCGTCCGTCGTCCTCGGCGGCCGAGGGCACTCGACTTTGCTTGGCTTTGCTTTGCGACTACCGGCTTTTCTTCCCTTGCTCTTGACGACCGCGATCGCTCAATTAATCAATTAATCAATCAATTAATCACTTCATCAGTCAACCAATCAGTCTGAGCAAGAAGAAAAACGCGAGCTTTCGTTCTCCGTTCCCTTCTCCCCTTTCCATCTTCCTCACCAAATTTTCTTGTTTGAGATCAGGAGTCCATCCGGACCAACGGATAAAAAATTATTGATTGAGCCCTTTTTTTTACTGAAAAAAAATAAGTGCAGCAGACGCGATTTGAACGCGCGAGCTTTCGCATTAGGGCCTAAACCTAACCCCTTAACCACTCGGGCACTGCTGCTGGGCATAGCCTAACCCACAGAGGTTGAGCCACTTTACACTTATGACTACACCTGTTTATAAACGAATCTGTTGCACGTCTTTGAGAAATAGTTCCACGGCCTTGCCGCGGTCCAACGAGATTGTGGTCTTGAATGCTTTCGTCTCCATTCTTATTGCTTTGCGAAGCTTTTTTAGATAACTGTATGATTGAACATCGGAATTATTTATTTGTTGTTGTTGTTGTTGTTACACCTACAATCATTCACTTGAAATATTTGGCAAGTTTGGGACCTTGCTGCGACTGATAATTGTTGGCCTTCTCCGGATGCCCATACGGCCTCGACGGCAAGGAAGAATTGTTGAAGAACTCCATGAGACAAATAGGCTGCCCGTCATAGACCGTCACGGTTTCGTGCGGACGCACCTCCAAAACGCCAACGGTGCCTTTGATGGAACCATCTTGCCCATATCCAAATCCTGGATCGAAAAAGCCGGCATAGTGCGCGCGCAGCTCGCCAACGCGCGACGAGAACGGCACCATCTCGGCTGACAAATGATTGGGGATGCTGACTCGTTCCTTTGTGGCGAGAATGTAAAATTTGTCCTTTTCCAAAGTAACGGCCTCGTTTGCGGGAATCGGACGAAAAAATCGCTCGGCTTCGTGGGTCCCGAGGCTCCCAAGATCAATCACTGCACTGGTTGGGACAGCTTCAAAGCCAAGCACACCGTCAGGACGCTCCGCCTTGAGATTGAGACTCAGGACCAAGGCGCCACGATGCACTTGAGGAAACAAGATTGGGGAGCCATTCTCATCGTAGCAAAGCACATGGTGTCGTAATCCTGAGGGCGAGAGTGGCGCGTCATCCACGGGCGATTGCTTGCGGAAAATCATGAGCTGCGAAAGCGGCTGATGCTCGTGAACGCGCACATTGAAGCTTCGCGGGGACACCTCCATCCAAAGCTCGCCGGAACCTTCGACGGTGTCGTAAAGTCCACAGCCGTCAAAGATGCCACGCACCATGAGGTCGACGCGACCGATGCTCGACTTGGGCGAGAGCGACCCGCTCAGGTCTTGCTCGAGTGAGATGCGCGCGCATGGGAACAGATAGGTCTGACCCTTGAGCAGCAGGACGCCCTCGACCGGATCTACCTTTTTGCGTTCGAGCACGAGGTCGCTGTTGCGCGCGTACACCAGGTCGCGGATGCTCTGTTTATGCGGGAGCACCTTATCCCTCACGAGGAAGCACTCCCTCCCTACGGGAAGATCCACGCTCGCGGGCTCGATGTGCTGCAGGAGCAGCTCCCTGGCCGCCTCCGCCTCTGCCTCTGTCTCCGGGGTCTCGGACCTAACGGCGAGCTCGGTCGCCGTCGCCGCCGCCGCCGCCTCCGCCTCCGCCTCCGCCTCCTCCGCCGCCGCCGCGAGCGGGTCGCGTGCGCGGGGCCCTGCGGTGCCGCCTGCGCCGATGAGCCGCACGGCGCCTGCGCGCACGAGGTGCTCGAGCTCGTGGTCCACGAGCGCCACCACGGCGGCCTCCATGGTCACGGCCGCGGTCGTTAGGCGTCTGCCGCCCGCCGCCGCCCG
>KN805412.1:125415-140546 GCA_000818945.1 Schizochytrium sp. CCTCC M209059
CGGCCGCGCGCCCCGGTCTGCGGCGGCCCGGCCGAGGCCGCGGCGGCGAGGGGCGCGCGGCAGGCGCGGCGTGCATGGCGGCGGGGCATCAGGATGGGCGCAGATCACTTAGCCCTGCTTGGCCTCGATGTAGAAGGGAGAGCGACGAGGAGGAGGAGGACGAAGAGGACGGGGAGGAGGACGAGGAGGAGGAGGACGAGAGCAACAGCGGCCGGCAGAACCGAGTCGCGGCGCAGCAGGCGCGTCCGGCGGAGGCGCGCAGGTCGAGGAGAGCGTCGTGCGTCGTGACAAGGGCCGGCTCGGGTCGGCTCGGGTCGGCTCGGCATAACTCGAAGTCGCGTCCGCGGAGGCGGAGGCGACGCGGCAGCCGCGGCACGCGAGGGGAGGAGGACAGGGACAAGGACAAGGACAGGGACAAGGACAAGGACAAGGACAAGGAGGAGATGGGCTTCTCTGGCGAGCTGAAGAGCGCTTCGGGCCACTACGAGGAATTCATCTGCGCCATTTGCGTCCAGCTCGTGGACCTGGAGGAGAGTGTGCTCACAAGCTGCTCGCACGTGTACTGTAGGTCGTGCATGGAGGAGTGGCTGCGGCGCAAAAGGTCCTGTCCCACGTGTAACAAGGACTTGTCGCTGCAATCGACCAGCCAGCTGCCCCTCTTACGCTACGGAAGTCCTCTCGCGTGGCGCGTTCTATCTCGCATCCGCATCAGTTGCCCCCTCAACGCGTGCTCGTGGGAAGGCGATTACTCGGAGCTCCAGGCCCACTTGCAATCGTCCTCTGAGCATGTCCAGGACGCGGAGCAGAGCAAGCGCGAGACCGCGTTAGCGCTCAAGGAGCAGGCCAACGCCAAGTACTCTGCACGTGCCTTTCGCGATGCCTTGCAACTCTACACAAAGGCCATCAGCTTTTGCGATGACATTCCCGCGCTATTCTCCAACAGAGCGGCCGTGTATTTAGCTCTAGGTCAATACGCGGCCGCGCGCGACGACGCGCAGCGTGCTGTAGCCCTTGATGCGGGTTTCGCCAAGGCCTGGGTGCGCTGCGCAAAGGCGCTTGTTGGCCTGGGAGATCTCGATGAGGCCGCGGCGACATTGCGTACGGCCCCTGCACAAGTTGCCGCCGAACCGGGTGTGCGCCACGCCCAACGCGAGATGGATCGTCTGCGGGATCTCTATCGAACGGCCAAGGCCGCACTTGCGGCTGGCGACTTCAACAAGGCGCGTGGCGCTGCCTCGCCTTTGCTGAGTGAGTCTAGTGCTCCAAACGTCTTGCTGCTCGCTGCGCGATCAGAGTGTGAGGCTGGAAGCTGCCAGCGAGCTCTGAAGCTAGCGCTTCAGGTATTGCGTGCTGATTCATCCGAGCCAGCAGCTTATGTCGTGCGTTCCCTCGCCATGTTGTACAATGGTGAGGTCGACGAGTCCATCAAGTACGTGCGCGAGGCGCTACGTTTGAGTCCGGATGACAAGGAGGCACTACAGCTGTTTCGAAAAATCAAGTCAGTTCGAGGTTATTTTGCCGACGCCAAAGCCGCTCTCGACGCAAAGCAGCACGACGCTGCGGTCGCCTCACTCAATCATATTGTAGAATCAGAGATGGTACCGCGGCGGTCCACGCTTTATGTGCAGGCGCTCGCAGAGCGTGCAAACGCGCTCTTTCGTGCCGGCCGTCTGGACGACGCCCTCAAGGACTGCGCTTCGGCCATTTACCTTCAAGAGGACAACAAGCGCGCTTGGCTCACCAAGGTCTACGCATTGCACGCGCTTGGCCGACATGAAACGGCTTTGCGTGAATTGGGACCTGTCATGCAAGGCTGGGGCCAGCAAGATGCAGTTATTCGTGGGGCATATGAAAAGGCTCAGTTCGAGGTGCGCAAGGCAAAGCGCCCCAATTATTATGAGGCACTGTCCCCGAAGGAGGGAGCGCGCCCTCTTTCAACAGTGTCTTCGGAGCCCGAGATCAAGGCTGCTTACAAGCTTCGTGCGCTGGAGTGTCATCCTGATCGTCTGGGTCCGGACGCTTCGGCGGAAGAACGCAAACGTTGCGAGGAAGAGTTCAAACTTGCCGGCGAGGCGCTTGAGATCCTTACAGACTCCTTTAAACGCAAGTTGTATGATGAGGGATTTGACAAGGCGGCGATCGAGGAGCGTGTTCAGCGTGCCTCCGAGCAGCACCACGGCCGCTCTCACCATCATCATCGGTAGGAAAAAGAATTATGACAAATGTAAAAAGGTTAGGTCAGAGAAGACGTTAAGGAAAGGACTCTCCGTCGTACAATCAATCAAACAAAGAAAGAAACAAACAATGACAAAGACAGACCACTATGTTTAGGATGTCTCCTCCAGCGACACACATTTACAACCCACGTTTATACACACCTTCTTTGCTTGATTCTTTGCTTGCTTATCCTCCTCACTCACTGTCAACCCCCAGCCAGGCCCACTCAAACCAAAAGTGGATACGATAATCAATTTAGTGCACACCGGGTCCCCGTGCGCACCCCAAGCAAATGGCTGGCGACAGGCCCTGGGCCCCAGAACCGGCAAGCAAAGCAGCATTGCGAGACAGGCGAGTCCTGCGCGCTCACGCGAGCCTGCGCCCACGCAGGCAACGAAGCGAGTGCGCGTTGAAAGCGGACAAGGCTACGGTCGTTTAGATCACGTATCTCGCCAAAGCAAAAATCTCACGCACGATGTCTTCCTCGGGCGAAGAAGACGTGCTGGCACGCTTCCGGGGTGCCAAGCGCGGGACTGCGGACGACTTTGCGCGCTCGGCCGCAATCGAAGCGCTCACGGAAGTCATCATGGAGCAGCGAACTGCACACAAGACGTCGAAAAGACCGTCGAGATCTCCGCCCACGGCCACAGAGTACTTTGCAAGCATCATGATGGCCCTCGAGGGCTCCGCGGGTGGCCAGCTGGCGCCACTCATGTTTCTCCTGTCCGTGTCGCTTCCCGCGGTTCCTCGCCCCGTCCTCCGTCTCAAGGGCGAAGCCTGTGTCGAGTGTGTCCAGCGCGTCCTTCGTCTTGATGATGAAGCCGAGAGCGACGATTCTCGCCTCGCGCGGTACTGCCTAACTGTGCTCGGGTCCGTACTTAGCGTCCAGGAGCCCGGGCGTGTGACATGGGATAAGCCCATCTTCTTTCGTGCGCTCACGCTCCTTGTGCACTCCACTGCGGATGAGCGGCCCAAACTTCGCAAGGTGGCTCAGCAGGCGTGTGAGAACGTCCTCAAGGGCCACGACGGTGGTCCCGGAACGCCCCACAAGGTCGTCTGCCAGCTCACTTCGAGTGCCATGAAGAAAACCGCCCTCAACGAATGCGCCTCCATTATGCGTCTCCTCTCCTTTGTGACGCGTGTAGCGCCCCTTTTGGTCCACAATGCGCAGCAACGCTCCGTTTTTGAAGTGACCAAACAGCTGACGCGGGTTCTCAGCCTGGGCCACATAACGCTCTCCACCACGGCCCTGCACACCCTGCAGCGCTTCATTGAGCTTCTCCCCGAGGGCAAGATGCGCCAGGGCGATACCGACGAAAAGCAGCTTCTCGCTGCCGCGCAAAAGGAAACTGAGCGTATTTGCCAGGCCCTTGCACATTGCATGGTCGACACGAAACAGCTGCGCCACATTACAAACGATGCAAAGCTCTGCGGCACATGGGTCGCCACCGTGCAACGTGCCGAGTCCCTGCGCTTCCAGATCGCACCCGATGGTACCAAGCTGGACGGCCTCTCGGCTGTCGCTGACGCCTACGTTAACTGCATCAGCGCCGGCATGCGACTTGCCGCCGACAATAAGCTCCCTCCTCTCGGCCAGCCTCAGGTTGCCCTTTCTGTGGGAGCCCTGACTGCGCTCATCAAAACGGAGGCAGCTCAAAGCACCAACACGCTTCCCCTTCTCGAGGCCGTGGAGCCTTTGCTTGGACCGCAATTCGAGGAGTCGTGGCCGCTCACGCTCGAGGTCCTGCGCGCTTACTTTACTGCGCGCAATGAAGCCGGCTTGGCTGGCGCCAACGCACAGACCATCCCGCAGACTGTTTTGGACAAGGAAAAGTCCTGGCTTCGCAAACTTGCCAATGTCCGCGAGGCTGCAATCAACCCTGTGACGGGTGCCGACAAGCCTCGCATGCTGTTGCGCTGGCGCGGGGCGATGGAGCGTCTCTTTGCGACCGCCATTGCCGCGCTCGGCCCGGAAATCATCCTCGACGCTCTACCTTTGGAAACGGGTGGTTCGCAAGGCGTCGCAGCGATTCGTCTCTGGCTAGTGCCCCTTCTTCGCGAGAACATCGGAACGGGCTCCGCGTCGACGCGCCTCGCGTACTTTCGCTCGAACATTCTCTCCACTGCGGAAAAATGCGAGCGGGCCAGTCAGGACGCCTCGCTGGGACCGAATTCGGCCAAGGCGCAGCAGACTCGCTTCATGCAGCTCTGGTCTCTTCTCCCGGGATTTTGCCTGCGCGCGGAGGACATTGACCGACCCGAGGGTCTTCGTGCTCTTGCCCCTGTCCTCGGCAAGGCAATGACGGATGATCGCTATCCTGAACTTGTCGAGATTGTTTGCCAGGCTTTGCAGAACATTCTTGCCAAGGTCGACCCTGCTGAGGGACCCGACGAGGAGAAGAAGGAGCACAAGGAGGAGCTGGAAGTTGTTCGTGACCTTGGACGCAACTTTCTTCCTCTGCTGTTCAACCAGTTTGATCAGCTCATGGAGGCTGGCGCCTCGCGCAAGCGTGCGGATCACGTTCTTCGTCTCGTCAGCGTTTACGCCTTGGCTGCGCCAAGCGAGCTGGTGAACAAGCTCTTCCGGCAGCTCGTGCAACAGCTGCTGGAAGCTACGCAAGCCCTCGAGTCGACGCGGGGTGCGGCAAAGACTTCGTCAAAGAAGAGCAGCAAATCCAAAAACCAGCATAAGGAGGAGGAGGATGGCGATGATGATGATGACGACGACGACGATGAGGATCTGGAGGAAGACGAGGAAGACGCTGACGACGACGAGGAGGAGGAGGACGATGAGGAAGAGCTGGACGAAGAGCGGCGCAAGACGCACTCTCTTACTTCGCTCGCGCTTGCGCTCGTTCCGGCTCTCGACGACAAATCTATTACGCTCTTGTACCGTGTCGTGCAACCGTACTTGCAAGACGAGGATGAGCCCGTTCTGCAGAAGCGCGCTTATCGGGTTTTGGAGGCTATTTGCCAGCACCAGGTCACCTGGACAATTGCGCGGTATGAGGAACTCATTCAGATTCTGCAGTCTTCCTTCCATGCCTCGTCGGCCGGTTCTCGTACGACGCGTTTGAAGACGATGCGCCATGTCACCTCGGCTTTGGCGTCTGATAAGTGTGATCTCTCTGCCACCCAGGTGCGCAGTGTTTTTGGAGATATGCTCGGCGAAGTTGTTCTTTGCACCAAGGAAACGAATACCAAGGCGCGTTCTGCTGGATACAAGTTAATTGTGGAAATGGCGCAAGCTTTGGAGTCTGCCTACCTCAGCGAAGAAGGGAACGAAACGGGTACGGGGCTGCGTCAATTTTTGCACATGTCTGTGGGCGGTCTTGCCGCGCAAACGCCGCACATGCGAAGCGCGGCCATCAATGTGTGCAGTCGTTTGATTGGCGAGTTCCACAAGATCGAGACGCTTCAAAAGGACTTTGTCGAGGTTGCGCAGACGGCTCTGATGCTGCTCAAGGAGAAGAGTCGCGAGGTGGTCAAGTCATGCATTAGTCTTGCCAAGGTATGCGCGATCCGTCTGTCGCCCCCGACGTTGACAGCTGTGCTGCCGACGATGATCGACAATCTCGTGCAGTGGATGGACGACACCAAGAGTCGCTTCAAGCTGCGCATTCGTGTCATTTTTGAGCGACTCATTAAGCGTATTGGCCCAGAGCCTCTCCTGGAGTGCTCCTCGCTCCCACCTGATCACAAGCTTCTCACGTACATTCGCAAGCAAGCAAGCTACAAACGGCGGCGTTACGAGCGACGCCGCGCCGGAGATACCTCGGTGGGTGTCGCGCCTGGCAAGCGTCGCAACAGGGACGACGAAGATGACAGTGGTGACGACGAGGATGACGATCTCGAAGACGACCGCGCTCGTGTTCGTGGCCGCAAGCGTCGTGGTCGCGGTGGAGCAGACGCCCAAGACGACGAGGACTTGGTCATGGACGAGGGCGGTGAGGCTCTTGATTTGCTGGGCGCCTCGGCGCTCAGTCGCGTCAAGGCCCGTGCCAAGGCCTCTAACACGGCATCCAAGCCAGCGAACGGAGATGACGCCAACAACGGCCTTCCCTCCGAGTTCAAAATGGCGAGCGATGGACGCATCATCGTTCCCAGCGAGGACAACGCCGGAGGCAACGATGAGGAGGACGACATTGGCGACGCGCGCAAACGTCGTCGTTACACGAGCGACAGCGACAGTGACGACGAAGATGGTGGACGCACTGTGGGCAGCCGCCGCGGCGAAGGCGCGAAGCAAGGTTTGGCGATGCGTGGGAAGAAGGGACAGCGTGGTCAAAAGGAGGCGCCTGGCGCCGGTTTCAAGTCGTCCAAGTCAGGCGGCGATGTCAAGAAGAAGTCGTCCAAGTTTGAGCCTTATGCGTACATTAAGCTGGACCCGAAGCTTATGAACCATCGTCGCAAGCACGAAGCAGCGAAGCAATTCCGTGGTCTATCTGGAAAGCGATTCAAGCTCAAGGAAGGCAAGAAGAACCGCAACAAGTAAGGTAAAAGCAACATTGAAATAAAGTTGCGCTGGCGACGAGTCCAACTCATGAGTATCAACAAGTAATCTTTCTTTCTTTCTTTCTTTCTTTCTTTCTTTCAATTTTCAGAATCAGCTTCAAAGTTGCTTGTTTATGTATATACACGAGCCAGGCTGTGTGCTCGCAACGTCCTTTTGCAACCCAATGGAGAGAGACGAGACGACGCAGCACGACCGGCCGAGGCCATTTCACAAATCCTCATTTGAGTAGCGAGGATTCTTCGTTTTCGCTTTGCGCGGATCGAGGAACAAGTGGGGCGTCCTCCGCATGGCCCTGCTTGGCGCTCTCTGGTTCAGGTGTCTCGGAGAAGAAGTCAAATGGATTGCTTGCAAAATCGTCGCCCGCATGCGCGCTGCTCTTTGCTTTGGGCGCATCTACGGGCCATTGAGAAGGCTGATCCGAGGGCTGAGGCTGCTCCTGCTGTAGTTGCTGTTGTTGTTGTTGTTGTTGTTGCTGCTGCGACGATAACTTTGGCGGGGCTTGAGCGGTAGCAGTGCGCGGAGCTCGGAGCTTCGGGACCACAATTGGAGATGGTCTTTGCTCCCGGGATGACGGCGGTTTCGCGGTTTCGAAGAGAGCTTCGGATGCGCTGTCGGTGGTCAGGCTGCTCTCTCTGGGCTCGTCACCACCTTGAGCAAAAAGGTCTACCTCTTCACTGTCGACAAGAGCATCACGGGGTTTGGAGGGGAGAATCTGAATGCGATCCACCGTGGCACAGAGACGATCGTTCATTTGCAGACAAGACTTGAAAAACATATCCGAGAGAAGTCCTTGAGCGCTTGCCTCGATGAGCTCGCACAGACGCGGCTTGCACTGAAGCAAAAAGTCAAGGACGTCAAGCATCTCCTCAGAGTCGCCATAAAGATTCTCGCCGAGGAGATGGTCTGCAACTTGAAGCTTGCATTCGAGCACGGAAAGGTCATGCTCAAGCTTGTCAATGTCGGCAGCCCGAACACCTCCAGAAGAGTTGTCGCGTGACGAGTGTTGAGCGCCAAACGCCACAGGATCTGCAGCAAGAGCGGCTGCGGGGGCTGCGTCGCGCACAGGAAAGATGATGCCACGGGCTGTGAGACTTGCGTAGGTCTCGTAAAATCCAGGATACGTCGGGCGGTCCTGCATGAGCTGGCCGAGTTCCTGAATTACCTCGAGAGCGCGCTCCTGCACCTCGAGCCAGACCTGCGGAGTGTCTGCGCCAGGGATAGTAGAGGCAAAAGATGAGGTCTTTCCGGTCGCCACTTCGGCGACGACTGTCATGAACTCGCGCGTGCCTCCGAGCGTGTGCAGCGCAGAGGCGTTGCCGTTCTTAACGCACATTTCCACGAGGCTGAGAGCAAGCTTGACAGATTTGGGGCTTCTGCATCGAAGCCTCTCGACGATGGCGCGGGCGACGAGCGTCGCGTGCTCGACGCTCGCGTTGCAAAAGTCGGAGACCTCCAGGTTGGCCGCGAAGTCCTCCGCGAGCAGGATGTCGGCGGTGGCGCGGTCCACGAGCGGCCAGGCCGCGTTCTCGCGCATGGCGGCGCTGGGCCCGCCCTGGCCGCCGCCGCCCTGTCGCTTCCACCAGCTCTGCAGCGCGTCCATCGCGGTGCGGCCTTTGTTTTGTTGGCTTGGACCTGGACCCGTGGAGGTGCCGCCGCTGCCGCTGCCGGTGCCACCGCCGGAGGAGGGCAAATCTGCGGAACCCGTTTCTGCAGAACGCAAATTCAGGGCACGGTGACGGGGAGACAAAAACAACAAGACAAGACAAGACAAGACGAGACGAGACGAGACAAGAAAAGACACGCCGCTGCGAACGCAGCAGCAAAACTCGCGTGGAAACGGGCTCGCGCAGACGGACCCCGCGCGGACATCGGAGAGACCCTTGAAGGGCGACGGGCTCGCGTCGACGGAGCTGCGCAAGCGCGGGAAGATGCTGGCGCTCGGAGGGGCCGCGGGCCGCGGCCTGGCGGCACTGCGCGGACAGCGTCAGCGTGGGTCGACGACGCGCGGTCTGGCGCAGCAAGCTGCGCAGCTCGCGCACGAGATCCTACGCAGCGACAAGGTCAGCGTGGAAGAAGGCACGCCGCGTAAGACGGCGGTCATGCTGCACGGAATTCTGGTAAGTCGCCTGGGACGGAAACTTTAATCGATTGACGTTAAAATTGATTGTTTGATGTAGAGATAGATGTTCGTCTTGGTGTAATGACGACCCAAACTCGGATCGCTGACGCTCGCTCGCCTTTGGAATCTATTGGACTATTACGCCCCTCCTCTTACATGTGCTTGCTCGTTTCCCATGTTTCTGATCTTTGTCGCGGTGCTGCGCAGGGCAATCACAAGAATCTGCGACAAATTTCCACCAAGCTTGCCAACGCGTTCCCAGAGTACGACATGCTCTTGGTGACACATCGCGCGCACGGAAGCTCGGAGCGCGGCGAGCCGCCCCACACGGTGCAAGCGTGCTCGCACGACGTGCTGGCGCTCTTGCAAGACCAGGGCATTTCGGCGCCAGAAATTGTAATTGGGCACTCTTTCGGCGGCAAAGTGTCGCTTGGAATTCTCGAAAGCTTTGCCGACGGCACAGCGCCAGAAGGCATGTCGCCGCCGCGAGACACTTGGATTCTTGATGCACCGCCCGGTCTTTGGGATCGCGAGTTTCAAGCCGACAAGAATGCACTGAGCCAGAGTGTGAGTTCTGTCATCGCAGCGCTTCACGATCTCCCACAGCCGATCAAATCGAAGCCGCAGCTTGTAAAGGACATGACAGCACGCGGATTCTCTACCGAGCTCGCACAGTGGATGACTCTCAATGTGCGAAAGGCTGGAAGCGAGGGCTACCGGTGGAGTTTTGATCTGAACATCATTCAGCAGCTCTTCAAGGCGCACACCGAGACGGACTTTTGGCCATTGCTGGAAGGAAGGTGGCTCGCCACGCACCAAGAGTGCAAGGTTGGCTTTTTGCAAGCCGAACGGAACGACGCGTGGACGGACGCCATTGTGCAGCGCTTTGAAGATCACCCGCACCCAGAGCAGGTCCATCGTGTTTTGATTCCCAAGGCTGGCCACTGGCTTCACGTGGAAGCTCCTCAACTTGTCTTTGATGCCCTTGCGCCCTCGTTTGAGGAATAATTGCGGACTTTGTGTGGCGCGCAGATCTCCTTAGAGAGGCGTAGATAGGCTACAAAAAAACAATAGATTAAAATACTGCTGGTGCTGAAGTCCACAGAAGATGGGCGGGCAGACGACAATCCGCCCTTGCGTCAGGAAGCGAGCAGCCTCTCGGGAAAGTCAAGGGAAACAGACATTGTAGATTGGGGATACACAGCTTGGCCAAGACAAGGAAAGTGGTGTTGTGGTCTTCCCTCGCTTACGAGTCGTCTTCTGGCGAGTGAATGTACATCTTGTACCCGATCCACATAATGTACATGAAGATGACACCGGCCGGGACCAGGGCTGGAAGGAAGATGAGCCAGAACACAAGGCCTCTTTGCTGCAGGCTGGCTTCAAGCTCTTGGGCATTTAGCAGCGTGACTGCTGTGGTAAACTGCCAAAGATAGCTGTCCGAATAGTCGTGACGTGAGCAAGTGAGCAAGTCAGTATCTCTCTCCTTTCATGAATGGGCTTGCGTAGCTTGCCAGCACTTTGCAGTTCTGCACGTCAAGGTAAACTCACAATGAAAGTGTGGACACACCAATTCCCACCAGTGAGACGCCGAGGGCCTTGCGACTGGCCTCAACGTTGCCTGCAAGGGCCATTCTCTCTCTCGCACAGGCCGAAACGGTGTGAGAAGAGGGACGGCTCAGGCCGCGGAGAGCGTTGATTGCCTCGCTTGGACGACACACGAGCCGCCGCAACACGTAGGGCCGGCTAGCGAGCTAGCTCGAGTTAGCTAGCTCTCAGCATTCCCGTTCTTGCTGCCAGCGCAATCGATGATCTCAGGCCGCCGCCGCTGCTGAGAACAACCAGGGCGATTTTTTTCTTCTTTTTTTTTCGCATTTAAAAAAGGTCCAAATGGCCGGAGTTCGCGGCGCGGCGCCGGCGGAGTCCGAGTCATGATCATCACGATGATGTCTACAAAATAGCACTGCGAAAAGGGTCTAACGGGTCGCCCGGTGACGACTGTCACTGAGAGCTCGACTTGGAGTACAAGCGAGTCTCGGTGCCGAGGCGCGGTGAACAAACACGATGACTTCCGATGACGAAGTTGGTGCGCTGAGAGCGTCGTCCACATAGCTTGCCAGCCTCGCGCTGCGCACAAGGGAGGGTGGAAGGAGGTGCGGCGCCTCCTTAACTTTTGGTTTGTGTGAGCAGTGTCAAGAGCCACAGAGTTAGTATATTTTAAAATGGCGGACACAAAGAGCAGGACCGTGCCCGGGGACAACGTGGAGGAGAAGACGAGGCAACGCGTGCTACCTCTCCCGTCGCTCTCGTTCTTTTATCTATCGCCGTACCTCACGTGCGGCGAGTGTAACTCGATCGCATTCATCAATAGTCGCACCGTAGAAAAGGCACTCGTCCGGCTCTCGGAGTTTGAGCACCGTCAACTCGAGAGAGCAGAACGCTCGAGACTTGCTGCCGAAGCAACAAAGCTCGAGGAAAAGAAGAACACCGATGGCGAGGAGTCCTTTGCTGCTGACGATGACGACGATGATGACGAAGACGACGACGACGACGACGATAAAGTCGACGGAGGAGGAGAAAAGGCAGACAAGGAATTGGACGAAGAAGAAACGGAAACGGACGCATTGCATGGTCTCGAACTCGAAGCATTGCCACGATGCCCGGGCTGTCAGCGTACACATACGTGGTTCGTGGGCGCGCTGGACCTTTCGAGTCATATCGCCGGCAATGCTAAAGAGCGAAGACGACAAAAGCGACTTATGCGAAAATGCGCCATTCGACTTCAAGCTCTTGTCCGAGGCATTCGTGACCGCGCGCGAGCATCTCGAATCCGCAAGGAGAAACGTGAACATGAAGCGCTACTGTTCCGAAGCGCGGCTCGCATCGCCGCCGTTTTTCGTGGCCGCAGGGATCGTCGCGTAGCGCGTGTGGAGAGGGGACTACGTCGGATTGATGGAACGCACAAGATCGTCATGATGGAGGCCTTGAGACCGCGCAAAGGAATGCGTGTATTCTGGTACAAGCGCAAGGAGGAAATCAAGCTTTTGCATCGAGATTATCGTATCCTCGTCGAGCGAACGGGCAACGATCCTCCGTTGCACATTGTTGAAAAGAATATTATTGAACTTGCACGTCGTGTACACGAGATCGAATGCCAGCGTGCAGCGAGAATTCAGTGCCGTGTTCGTGGTATGATTGGACGCAAGTTCATCCGACAGTATCGCATCGAATGCTCATATGTGATGGCTCGACGATGCGCAGCAGTGTTGCCTGTGCAGCGCGCATTTCGAATGTGGCGCGCACGGCAAGAGCTTTGGAGGCGGCGCTTGCGCGCCAAAGAAAACCTGATTGGCAAACAATACGGAGTTGAGTCGAGATCAAGAGCCAGGATAGCTCAGGCCGACACGCTTCGTCGCAGCGTGGTGGCTGCGTACCGTCGCGATGTCCAGGTGTCTCGCGCTGGACGGATGATGGTCCCTGGATTTGCCAAGACGGTTTCCCTGGTAGCGCAGTCGCAGCGAACGATTCGCCAGGTCAAAGCACTTCAACAGCAGTTTGATCAACCGGTGCGGGAAGAGAAGGAGCGTGAGGCCGCGCGTACGCGTGAGCGAGCGGAATTTTGTGAGCGTAAGTGCGAGGAGCGTGAGGAGCGGCGTCCTTATTTCGAAAAAGACTTTGTTCTTGCTGCTAAGGCCCAGGCTGCTGTTCAAGGCCCTGTGCGGCGCTCAGGTGTCACCACGGCATCTTTTATGCGCGAGCTTGAAAAGTATAAACGAACACAGTCACGGGTGTCTGGTTCGGGCTCTCCAACAAAGGTCGCAAAATCTCCAACGCGGCGGATTGCAGTGGCCAAGAACACGAATTAGAACGCGGTAAGGTTGGGTCTTTAAATCGCCGAGAATTTGCAATTGAAATCAATTGATTCCGAAGTGTTGGATTGTTTTTTCATGACGCATGATTCGATGCTCGAAACTCGAAGCTTTTGAGCTCGAAGCTCGAAGCACAAATCATTTTAGAAACGTGGTTTGCGTGTAATTTTATATTTCCTCTTTCGAAAAAGAAATCATCCCTTTACTCTGACCTTTTCGCGCGTGCGTTGTACGTGCTGATTGTGGCGGTCGTAGTAGATGAGCTCGAATCACAGAAAGGGGGAAGGTTTTTGTAATGTGCATGTAATACTCTGTTTTGATCACAAATCTAGGAAATGGGAGGATTGTTTCGAACCTCGATCTTGACGCGCGCCCTATACGCTTCGAGGTCGGTGGTAAAGAGCTTGTAGGGTTCAGCCTGAGCCGGCGAGTCCGGGTTGGGATTGTCAAGAAGGTCCTGGATGCCAAGCAAGAGATGTCTTACGGTGAGCGACGGGTTCCAGTCCTCGTCGGCGTTCAGAATGGAAAGGCATACCGTCCCTGACGGATACACATTGGGATGGAAGAGGACAGGGACGAACTGCACTTTCGGGGGTGATGAGGGATAGTCCTCCGGAAAGGCAAACGTCATGTGAAAGAGGCCCCCCTCCCAAAGGGTATCAGCCTTGCCAGGAATGGCGCATTCCCAGAACATGAGGTTTGTGGATCCATCCTCGTTTCGTTTCGGTCGCGCGTAGAATCCAGGCGGGTGGTCCTTGCGCCACTGCTTGCGCTCCTCCGTAAGTCTCCGCTTCGCGAAGTCGGCCATTTTTACCCTCTTTTGTCTACTTTTCTTCGACTGTCAGTGAGCAAGGCGAGAGCGAGAGTTGCGCAGCCTCGCGCAGGAGATCGGAGCCTTCTTGCCTCGCGGCGCGCCCGTCCGGGCCCGCGCAGTTGCCCGCTCGACGCGCTATCGTGGTCGGCAAGCGTCCTTGGTGACGTCGTTACCCAGCGTCAAACAAAATCAAGCGTGGCGCGCCCGCTCGCTCCCTCGCTCGCTCGCTCGCTCTCCGGGCCGTTTCGGGGAGCGAACGCTCTCTTGCTCGGCTCTGCTCTGCTCCGCTCCGCCCCGCGCCGTCGAGGCTGTCGCCGGTCGCCCGGGTGGTCTCTGCGCGCGCCTCGCGTCCTCCCTCGTCTCCCGGAGAATGGACGATCTCGCCTCGATCTGCTAGTCTTGTCTCTCTTCTCCTCGGGCTCCGTCGCCCTGTTCTCCTATACCCATGCCTTTCTTTCTTTCTTTCTTTCTTTCTTTCTTTTTTTTCTTTTTTTCTTCTTCTTCACCTTTCTTCTCTTTTCCTCGCCCAAAAAAAAAGAAAAAGAAAAAGAAAAAGTCTGGCTGCCGGCCTCGGTGTCGGGGAAACCTGGTCTTCTTACTCGCTCCTTCTCGCACCACTGGCGTTCCTAGGTGGCAAGCTGTCCCAGAGACGGATAAAGCCGCGCTTGTCTCTCGGGTCAAACTCTGGGCCGCACGTGCCTCTCCAGATTCGCCGCGACTGGCGTGAACATGCAGGGCAGGTCCCAGAGGGGGCAGGGGGCCGCGAGGCGGGGGCGAGAAATGGTCCCACGCGGCATCCGAATTCCGCTTCGCAGACGCAGCAAAGGCAGGAAAGGAGGGAAAGAAAAGGCTTCGAATGAAGAGGAAAAACAACGCTCGGCTCAGAGCAAAAAGCAGAGCAGAGACCGCGCCGAGACGCGTCGTCGAGGCAGCGCGCGGGCGAGGCGGCGAGGCTGCGAGGCAGCGCGAGGGCGAGGCCGCGAGCGCGAGAGAGCGCAGCGCGGCCTCGCGAGGCAGGCCCGCGCAGCCGCCGGGAGAGAGCGGCCGGGCCTCGCTCGCCCGGGAGGACCGCGGGCGAAGATCTGCGACGTCGTCGCGGCGGCATCCTAGGCGGCGATCGCAGGCAGAGAGAGAGAGAAAAGAAAAGCAAGCAAGCAGCAAGCAAGCGAGGCAGGAGAGCACGCAGACAGACCCGTAGCGCGCGAGGCAAGGCGACGCGAGGCGAGGCGAGGCGAGGGCGCCGCGACGGCGGGCAGTACCACGCGCTGCAGAAAGTCGCCGCGCGGCGCCTTCCGGCTGCTCGCGGCGGCGTACGAGGACGACGGCCTCGCGCGAGACCGCGCCGTGCCCGGTCCCGGCGCCGCGCGCGGCGAGGCGAGGCAAGGCGACGCGGGCGAGGGAGAGCAGAGCAAGAGCGCGGGGCGGCGTGGACAGGCAGGCATGGCGGAGCTGTCCGAGTTCGCGCGGCAGGCGCTGCTGACGCTGGGGCTCGGGTTCAAACTGGCCGTGGAGAATGTCATGGGCGACGACGACGCCGACGCGGCGCTGCCCGGCGCGCTCGAGGCGCTCGAGGCGCTCGAGGCCGCCGCCGCCGCC
>KN805412.1:140603-186196 GCA_000818945.1 Schizochytrium sp. CCTCC M209059
CTCAATGGCGGGGTCGAGGCCGCGGACCTCGACGGCGAGTCCCTCTCGGACTCGGCAACCTGCGCGCCCTCGCCCCGCCGGCACGCGCGGCTCCGGCGTGCGCGCGCGGCGGGGCGCCCGGCCTCCATCGAGCCCTTCGCGGTCTCCGGCCGCGTGCGCAGCTACTCCTTGAACCTCACGCGGTCCACGCGCTCGGCGCTCGAGACCCTCTTCGACGAGCCGCCCGCGCACCAGCAGCAAAAGCAGGCCCAGACAATAACAACACAGCAGCAGCAGGATCAGCAGCACCAGCAGCACCAGCAGCACCAGCAGCAGCAGCTGCTGCAAGCTCAGGCGCACCAAGCACAGTCCGCCGACGCCGCGCGGCAGACGATGCGGCCGATGACTGCGACCACGACGCTGACGTCATCCCGCCCGGCGGGCTCCGGCCTGGGAGCAGGGCCATGGCGAGGAGCAGGGACGGACCAGGCCGAGGGGGCGGGAATCGCGCTGGCGTGGGCGGGCGAGGAGCACGCCGCGAACAGTGCTGCGGACAATGCTGCGGGCGATGGGCGTGGACGGGCAGAGGATATGATGATGGAGGATGTGGCGGAGGCGGAGGCGGAGACGGCCGCGACACATGGGGAAAGAGAAGCGGCGATGCGAAGACACGGGCGCCAGGTCCTGGTGCAGGCCCTGAACACTGCCGCCTTCGAGCCGGAGCTTCTGGGCGCCGCCACGCTCGACCAGGTCGCGGACCGCTTCGAGGCAGAGATCTTTCACGCCCTGCACCTTGATCCAGCGCCAGTGTATGCCTCGACCATTGCACAGTGGCACGATTTGCTCGTAGACGAGACGGCGCGCTCGTGCCTCACAGAAGATGCCACTCGTGCGTGCCTTCTTGAAGATTTTCATCATGCAAATTTTCCAGGCGCTGGCGATGACCAGAGCTTTTACACCAGGTGCGCAGCAGTGACGCCATAACTGCCGATACACATGATGACAATTTTTGGCGTCAGTCTCCATCGGGCAGGCGCGGACCAACTTCTTCCTTTTTTGCATGTAGTACATACAAGTTTATCCCTTCGTGGCTGGCTTTTCCCAAGCAAAAATACAAAGCAATCTATTTTGATATTTCACCCATTCGCTGTGATTTATTGGTATCAAAAGTCTGCATTGCTGGTGTGTTCTAAAGCCTGCATTGCTGGTGTGTTCTGCTACTGCTTTTAATCAGTCGCCACAACCTATCAGCGCTCATGAGTACTTGGTCGGTGCATTCTTCTCCGTCGCCACGCTCCGTCACAACCGGCACTTTAGTCAAAAGTCTGCACACCGATTCCCCTCATAGTCCTCGCGGCGCGCGCGCATAGTCGCATGTCAAGGGCAGAGTTCCACGAACACGTCCGCCACGACGGATGTACTTCGAGAAGGTTTTAGGCGACAAATTGTGACTCGGCAAACCCCAAAATTCGCACAAACGAATAAAGAAACAAAGAATCAAGCTTTTCGACATACCACGCCGCACAGGGAGTACACGCGAGCAAGCGATAGCTGGCAAGCTGGCGGAAGTAGCCAGTAGGCGAACGAATAAACAGACAGCCAGCCAGGCAGACCCGCAAGCTCGGTGAGCCTGCGCCGTGACCGCCAGAGAGAGAGAGGGATTAATTAATTACCTTTTGGACAAAGAAAGAAAAATGAGCTCACAGCTCAAGCTGACAGTCCTCCCGGCCGAACTGGCCGTCGTGCGCGTTGACCGCGCGAAAACAGAGTTTGCGGCGGCAGTAACTGCTGAGGCGCTCACTCGCGACGAGTTCTTTACACTGTCTAGGACCAGCGACGAGACCTCGCTCATCGTAGAAAAGAGCACCGCAGAAGACGTGCTCACGCACGTGCGAAAGGCGCGCGGCGGAGGCGCGGAAAATGAGCCTGAAAAAGTAGAAACCGGATGGCGTGTGCTTAAGGTAGAGGGTCCCTTCGAATTCGAGGTTGTCGGTGTTGTGGCCAAGCTCTCGGTCCCGCTCGCAGCACGCAGAGTTCCCATCTTTGTCGTTTCCACTTACGATACGGATTACATTCTCGTCAAGGAAACGAACCTAGCAGATGCTGTGACGACGCTCCGCGAACAGGGATGCGAGGTCAATGAAGATGCCATGAACGCAAAGTCCGTAGCTACAACCTCTAGCGAAGCGTCAACGACGATCAAGACAGAGGTCGCAAACGAGAAACGCATGCGTCCCTTTGAGCTCGAGCGCTACTTTGCCCAGTACGAATTCTCCGCGCCGCACTTGCTTTGCTGCTCGGATTGCGAAAGCTTGTCCATGAGTGAAGTACTGGAAATGGCAGATGAAGAGTGCAAGGCGCTTTGGGACAAACTCTCCCTGGGATACACCGAGTCTGCTGGGCTTCCCGAGCTTCGCAAAGAAATTGCACGGCAGTACGCCCGCGACGCCGAAGCTGCGTCGGCGGTTGGTTCCAATGATTGGGTTCCCAAAGCAGATAATGCCATTGTGCTGTGCCCCGAGGAAGGCATCTTTCTCGCTGCCCAAGCTCTCCTGCAGGAAGGAGATTATGTAGTGGTCCCGAGCCTTTGCTACCAGAGCCTGGTGGAGGTAGCGCGCAGCATTGGGTGCAAGCTGTCGAAATGGGAACCCACAATCAACGATCAGGGCCAGTGGAGTTTTGACGTAGACGACTTGCGCGCAATTGTTACGGAGCAAACGCGTCTCGTTGTCGTGAACTTTCCGCACAACCCGACGGGCGCCACGCTGTCGGCCGCCGAATGGGATGCACTCCTTGACATTTGCAAGTCCAACGATGCGTACTTGTTTAGCGACGAAATGTACCAAGGTCTCGAGATCGACGGACCGGCGCTGTTGCCTGCGTTTATGCGATATACAAAGGCGGTCACGCTCTGCGGCGTGTCCAAGTCGCTGTCAATGCCCGGAGCGCGCATCGGCTGGCTCGCTTCGCAAGATGCCGCCTTTCTTGCAGAGGTTCAGGCTCTCAAGGACTACACCACCATTTGTCCTCCCGCGCCTTCCGAGATTCTGGCCCTCATTGCACTTCGCAACCGCGAGAAAATTATTGCGCGCAACATGGAGATCATCCGCAGCGGACTCGCGGCCGTCGAAAAGTTCTTTTCTCGCTTTGAGGCCGAGTTCGACTATGCCTCGCCCAAGGCCGGAACCATTAGCTTTCCGCGTATGCGCGCTGGTTCTGCACTCGCGGCTCGCTGGCCGAGTACGCTAGCGTTCTGCCAGGCGCTCGTGAACGACGCTGGTATCATGCTTCTTCCCAGCAGCGTCTACCAGCTCAGTGAGGATCCAAACTGTTTCCGGCTCGGCTTTGGTCGCAAAAACGTGCCTGACGTTCTCGAGCGCCTCGCTTCGTGGCTCGACGCCAACTTGTGATATGCATGCTAACACAATAAGATCTCAGTTATAGGCCTAACCCTCGTTCTCATATGGTTCTTCTGTTTTCTAGATTTTATAAAAAGAAGAAATACACCTTTATCACATGATATACGGGACGGACAGAGCCAAAAGAAGTTCTAGAATCGAGAGAATAAATCAAGAATTTTCGCGAAGAGTCTGGAAAGTTTCGAGAAAAATCGAGAATCTTCGCGAAGGGCCGCCGCGCCTTCGGGAAAAGTCTCGGCTGGGAGACCTCGCGGGCCGGGTGCGCGCAGCGGCTGCAGATCCCAATCTACGAGTTGACCAAAGCGCAAGAGTTAAGAGCACCAGCGCAAGCACAAACAAGAACCATATCTATAAGAACAAGGTTGTAAAGAGAGAGTTTAGTAGCTTCGTAGTTTGGACGGTTAGGAACATGACCATCCTAGAGTCCCAACAGCAGCAGCAGCAGCAGCAGCAGCAGGAGGAACAGCAGCAGCAGCAGCAGGAGGAGGAGCAGCAGCAGCAGCAGCAGCAGCAGCAGCAGCAGCAGCAGCAGCAGCAGCAGCAGGAGGAAATCAAGGAAGCGATGAGTGACCACGAAGAAATGGCGCTCGACGCGACTGCTAAGCCCGAGGCTAATGCAGCAGCAGCAGCAGCAGCAGTCGAAAATCCCGAGCATCGTGCCGAATCTGTGGAGGAAGACGCTCACGACTGCGCTCAGGACGAAGACTGCGAAATGGGCGAGAGCGACGAACTCAGCAAAGAGATTGAAGCCTCGCGCGCCAAGCTCCAAGAGATCGGCAAGCGCGTCAACTTGCTCACGCTCAAGGTTTCGCGCAGCCGGGAGCGCTTCCGCACACAAAGTGCGATAGTAGCTGCAAACGTATGGATGCTCAAGGCGCTTAAACGCGGTTTGAGCACCTTCAGTAAGGTCGCGACTACTTCTCTTGTGGAGGATCACGGCGTCATGGTCGAGACACTCATGCGCGAGCTCATCAATCTCGACGCCGTTGAATCTCATGGCGATGAAACCTTGCGCTCGCGTCGTCGTGAGCTTGTGAAGCGCATCAACGGCAAGGTGCTGCCCCGCGCGGATCAGGCTTTGGCTCGCGCCAAGAAACTCGCCGCCCGCGACCGTGAGCTTCGCGCTTTGCTGCAGGAGCAGCAGCAGCAGAACCAGCAGAACCAGCAGAACCAGCAGAACCAGAAGGTGGAACCCAAGCAAGAATCGAGCGAGCACGCCATGGACACTTCTGACGAGAACGAAGCGAGCGCGCAGTCGCAAGAAAACAAGTCGGAGCCAAAGCAGGCTTCCAAGCAGACCGCCGCGAGATCCCCCAAGGCCACTCACGGCAAAAAGAAGGGAAAGAAAACGTCCGCTACGAAACGCCCACCGGCACACGCTCAGTCGCCGCTGCGATACAAGATTGGCGAGAACGCCGACGAAGCAACGATCCTTTGCGAAGTCCCTCAGGATTTGACTCTTCGCGACGTCGAGGTTGCATTTGACCGCTCTTCAGGAGAGCTCGAAGTTCGCTTGCCAAACCGCGAGCCAGCAGTCTTCGATGTCAGCGCGCCTCGCGTCAATCCGCTCGCTACAACTTACACGCTGCGTAATGGCGTGTTGCGCATTGCAATCCCAAAGCGCAAGCCTCAACGACAGAACTTCAACCAGGCTCGTCGCGTTCCGCAGATGAGGCGTCAATATCCTATGCAAGCCGCGCATCACGGCTTCTTTGACGGCCCTCAGCGCATGCCATACAGCAACCAGTTTGTCCCACTCTGGGGCTTGTAAAGCCTTGTATATCTGTGAAATAAGTTCTATACGCTTTGTTTTCATCTGTTATAATTGTTTGTTGTTTGTCGACTGGAATCTTGCGCTCAGCTCATCATGCAGCCTCTTTTTTTTTAATCTGGCTGCGTCTGGCTGGTAAATTTTTTCCCCCTTCAAGGTATGTCATTTTAAAATTTTCCATCATCCGCGAGATTGTCGAAATACGATACATCAATTGTTTTTTATCTTCTCCTTGTCTTGCTAGCTAAAGCACGAAGCGATACTTCAAGATCCCTGAGCGGAGGCGACAACAGCCTATCGCAAGTCCTCCACAAGAGACTCTGCACTGAGCGTGTCTCTGTGATTGTCGCCGAGCGTCTTACGCCAGATGCGTTCAGCTTTTTGCGCGTACTCGAGAGCTTGGTCAAACTCTCCGAGCCCCTCATGCACGAGCGCCATGTTAAACATGGACCGCGCCAAGGATGGGTGCCATTCGCTGAGGGTCTCTCGATAGATATCCATGGCCTCCGTATTGAGTGCCAAGGCCTCATCGTATTTGCCCTGCATCCTTCTCACCACTCCCATGTTGTTGAGCGAATCCGCAACTAGCGAGTGGCGCTCGTGGAGCGCAGACTTGCGGATCGACAGTGCTTCTGCGTACAGCGTCCACGCCTCTTCGTCTCTTCCCTGTTCCTCCTTGACAATGGCCATGTTGTTCAAAATGTCGGCCACGGAAAGGTGACTCTTGCCAAGAGCTTCTTTGCGAATCGAAAGCGCTTGCTCAAAGAGCGCATAGGCTTCGTCTCCGTTGCCGCTCGCTTCTTTCGCCAAAGCCATGTTGTTCAATGTGTCGGCGACGGAGTCGTGGCGCGGGCCAAGAGCCTCGCGTTTGATGTCCAAAGCCTCTTTGCAAAGCAAAAGAGCCCCCTCGTATTCACCTTGTCCACCCTTGACGACAGCCATGTTGTTGAGTGTTTGCGCCACGCGGACATCCCGCGGTGAATGCGCACGCTGAATTTCCAGCGCCTGGGTGAAATGTCCGAGGGCGTCATCAAACCTGCCTTGCATTTTCTCCATTACACCCATGTTGACGAGAATCTCCGCAACATTCAGATGCGAGGCGCCCAGGATGGTGCGCTTAATGGAAAGAGTCTCCTCATAGTCTGCCAACGCACCAGAGAGGTCGCCCTGGACACCTTTGATCGCAGCAATGTTACCCGTAGTATCAGCGATGGAAAGGTTGGCCTCGTGATCCCAAATGCGGCGCTTGATCGCCAGCGAACGTTTATAGAGGGCGAGAGCCTCGCTGTACTCGCCGAGAGACTTTTTCACAATGCCCATGTTATTGAGCGTCGAGGCCATGGCGCTATCGGCATCGTTGTCCTCTGCTGTCTCCGTGTAAATGTCCAAGGCCTCAGAGTAATGTTCCAGGGCCTTGCAATATTCGCCTTGTGCATCGTAAGCACCACCCAAGTTGTTGTGCACGTTGGCCACGGCTCGGTGTCTCTCTCCGAGGCAGACCTTGCAAATGGCCATGGCCTCCTCATACATGCTGATCTCCTCAGCAAACTTGCCTTGCGCATGTCGAATCGCGCCAATGTCCTGAAGCGTATCGGCGACAGAAAGGTGAGACTTTCCAAGTTTATCGCGTCTGATTTCCAGCACTTGGTTGTACATTTGAAGGGCCTCGTCAAACTTGTTTTGGGCAACTTTGGCTGATCCCATCCCTGCAAGCATGTCAGCCACCGCCACGTCGCGCTCGCCGTCGGTGTCGCGACACATATCAAGAGCTTGACTGTAAAAGTCGATCGCCTCGTCGTGTTTACCCTGTGACCCAGAAACGATGGCCATGTTGTTAAGTGTGTCTGCGACCGACCGCCTTCTGCTATTCACCGTCGAAGAGACGCTGGACGATCGAGCGGGAGTCGGGGAAGAGATGCTTGGATCATCCTCACTGGATATGATCGCATTTTCATCGCCAAACGACACGGCTCCGACGAGTGGTCGCGATGGCTGGCTCAAAGACTCTCTGCGAATGTTCAGAGCCTCTGCGAAAAGCTCGAGAGACTGATCACGCTCTCCCAAGGTATCCTTGATGACAGCCATTCCCTCGAGCGTGTCGGCAACTGACTCGTGTCGCGAGCCGAGGGTCTCCCGACGGATAGAGGCCGACTCTTGCAAAAGATCGAGCGCTTCTGCGTGCTTGCCCTGGGCCTCCATCAGCGCGGCCATTTGTGTTGGAGGTTCCGCAACGGAAGCGTGGCGCTCGCCAAGCGTTTCGCGGAGTAGCGAAAGTGCTTTCCGGTACAGCGTGATGGCTTCGTCAAAATGGCCCTGGCACTCCTTGACAGCCCCCATGTTGTTGAGTGTATGCGCCACAGCGGCGTCACGAGGTCCGAGAGTGTTTTTATAAATCGCAAGAGCTTTACCGTAGAGTTCCAGGGACAAATCGCATTGACCCTGTAGTCTGCGAACAAAGGCGAGATCATGAAGTGTGTTTGCCACCGAGGCATGCTCGAGACCAAGCTTTTCCCGCTTGATGGAGAGTGCTTCGGCATACAGCTCCGCGGCCTCTTCGTATTCTTGAAGCCCTGTTGCGGAGCCTGCCATGTTGTGAAGAAGATCGGCAACGATCACGTGTCGATTGCCATAGTGGGCGCGTTTGATGAAAAGAGCTTCATCGAAGAGAGAGTAGGCTTCATCGTAGCGTTCTTGTGCATGGCGAACGACGGCTGCGCGATGCTTGGCCATGCCGACGTTGACGCTTTGCGAACCATCGACCCGTAAAAAGATGTGCACAGCCTGGTCAAAGTAACCAAATGCGGCGTCGAACTCGTTCATCTTTCGCATGAATCCACCAGCGTTGACAAGCAAATGGGCGAGCGAGCGATCTCGCGCGGGTTCAGCAGCATCTCGCTCTGCAACAATGATCGCTTGCTCGACGCGCTCACGGAACCAGCGCAAGAGACACCAGACTACAGTGGCCTTGAATTCGGGCAGACCTCCAGGCAACCGAAGTATTGCCTTGCGGATCGCAGAAAGGTCCCCCTCGTCCCGGCTCTCCATGGTTCGCATGTCAATCTCGTAAATGGCCCGAAGGAGCTCGTCGCCGCCGCGCCCGTCGCGCAGCCAGGCCAATACATTTGCATCAGAACCTGCGCCAAAGACGAGGTCCAGTGGATGCCTTGTGCCAACTGCGGCACCGTACATTTCCCAGAGGCACCAAGCACGACGCATGGGTTCTGGATCCTGGCAGTCCTCGATGAAAACAATCGTCTCTTGAAAGTGTCGCTGGGCTTTGTGCAACGTCGAGCGAATCAACTTGCGGCGAAGTCCTAAGAGACTACCATGGTCGCTCTCGTGTGGACCGGCCGTCTCATTGTGCGCTGCGTTTTTAGAATCGGTCACGTGCGCGTTATCCACCTGTGGCGTGTCCTGCGAAAGGAGAGCCTGGTTGACGCAAAAGGTGTCGATCCAGACGTAAGTTTTATCGAGAGGTTCTCCATGCTCGCAAAAGTGCGTTTCGAGGCTTTGGACAAGCGAGGCCATGCGAGATCGGCGCGCATGCACGACAAATGCGCCCTCAAATGGTTTACCAAAGGCATCGTCGCCGGAGCATGTATCTTCAAAAAAGCAATCGGTCTTTGCTGTACGTGGTATCACGATAAAGTTGCACACGTCCTCGACGGTCCATTGGTCTGTTTCCTTTTTCCGAAGTTGATCGAGCTGGAGCTCGATGTCGTCTCGTCGAAACGCGGCACGACACAGGACACGGTCTTGACTGTCCATCTCTTTGACGCGAAACAGCGTCTGTCCCATGCTGACGTGGGCCGCAGCAATGTCGCTCTTTGCCTCGTAAAGCACGACGTGTTCATCTGCAACGAGAGTGCGCCAGAACTCCTTGAGATCAGACATGCGAAAGCCCCTGAACCTCACGATTTCATTCTCGAGGCTGGCGGCAACGTCATTGGCGACCTCGCTCGATCCCCGCGTCAGGCTTAACGCGGCGGGATCCTCAAGGCCTTCTGATTTGATTGTGTAGAGCACCTTGCGGCGGACGTCTTTCTTACCTTCGTAGCTGCTCCTTTTCTTGGCCAGACGGGAGACGGCCGAGCCAAGCTTGCCTGTCGCTGAGGTCACGGCGCCCGCGTTGCCCGAGTTGGCGCTGGCGCTTGCGCTGCTGCTGCTGCTGCGGCTGCACACAGAGCCTTCGCGGCGCGCCACCTCCTCATCGTCCTGGGGTGCCTCCGGGCCGGGTCTCTGCTTCTTGGTCCTGCGCTTGTGCGAGCCGAGCCCGCGCGAGAGGTGCATGTGGTTCTCGAGCCTCCCGCCCTCGTGCGTCCCCTTGGACATCGCGCAGCCCATCCTGCTCGCGCGCAAGGACCTCCTCCTGCTCCTGCTCCTGCTCCTGCTCCTGCTCCTGCTCGACCTCCTGAAAAGGTACTGCGCGGTCGCTCTGCTCCCGAAACTGCACAATGTGCACCGCGCGAGCGCGCGGGTCTGGCGTGCTGCGCGCCGCGGGCGAGGGCCCGACCGGGCGCCCAGCTGCAGCCGCTGCGCCGCGGCTTCGGGTTCTGCCGCCCGCGCGTCCGTTCGCGCTCTCCCGCGCGGTCTTCGGAAGCGGCGCTGCGTCTCGGCGCCGTCGAAATCGGGCTGTTCGGTGTTGCTGCTATGGAGCTCGACGCCGCTGTGCTTTCTTTCTTCAGGCGCACCCGAACCAGCCGGCACAGGCGCCAGGCTCGCGGAGGCGAAGAGACTGCGCGACTGCCTGCCTGCCAGCGGCCGACGGCGACAGGGGCGGAGCGGCCGAAGCGGCGGCGAGGGAGGCCGGCTGCCGCGCGACGCGAGCCGCGGCCGAAGCGGGCGCGGGGCGCGGGCTCAGCGGAGGAGGCCAAGCGGGGTTGGCGGCGCGAGCGAGGCTTCAAGTTGTGCGCGAGGACGGAGCGCGAGATGTGCACGCTGAAGACCGGCCGGTTCGGCGACGGGGAGGGGGGTAGAGAAAGGGGTAGGAAGAGAGTAGGAGGAGAGGCGGGTCGAGGGTGACCCCGCTCGTAGGGAGGGTGCGCGCGGGGACCCGGTGTGCAGAAGGCGCGAGGAAAGGAAGGAAGGAAGGATGGAGGCAGGGAGAGATGGAGGGCGCGCGAGAGGCGCAGCGAGGTAGGTGGTCGCGTTGACTGCAGAGCGTAGACCGAAGATGATGCGTTTGTCGTAAAGGAAGAAGTCGAATGCATTCGTTTGACGCGCCATGGCGGTTTGTATTTGCTGTTGCTGCAGGCTGGAGCTTCTGAGCGAACGCACGTTAGCGCGACCTCTGACCTCGGTCAGAGTCAGCGTCGCAGATTGCTGAAGCCTTCTGAACGACAAGCACCAGGCAGCAGCATGCTCATGATGGCGCTCACATGTAACCATCGCGTCGATCAAGTAAGACGATCGCTGCCCGCGGCCCAAAAGCAGACGCAGAGCAGAACTCAAATATTGCACGTCAATGCCAAAAGTTTGTTTGGCCGCACTAACGGCGCGGACCGCAGCCATAGACGATTGATCGATCACTGGCCACCCGGAAGCGAGCGTCCCCTCCTCTGCAGGCGACACTTATTATACCAGAGTGCGAGCACGACGAGCTGTTCTCACGTTGCGCTGCCGGCCTCGAAAAGTAGCCGCTGCAGCAGCAGCAGCCAATTTTTGGGCATGGCGCAGTACGATGCGACCAACCACCTTGTCTTTCCCTGTCTGTCTGTGACAAGTGCTGCTGCCAGTTAGCAACAGGCAGCAAGACTTATTCATTGCCAATAACGAAGGCCAAGAGAAGCAGAGAGTCGGGGGAGAAGACAGACAGACAGTAAGACAGACAGACAGTCAGACAGTCAGATAGACAGAGCGCCAATCGAGCGTGCGTGCGTACGTGCGTGACGAGAAGCGCGAGCGGGCGAGCGGGCGCGCGAGCGGGCGAGCGAGCGAGCGAGCGAGCGACCTCCGGCGGATAGGCGGGCGGTACGCGCAGACAGCGCACGCGCAGGCGTGCGTAGTCGCGCGATAGCGTCGCGCGGCGGCGACTTTCCATTCCACCCTTCTGGCGGCCCCGGCCAAAGTGAGGCCCTCGAGCGACCGCAAGGCGCGCGCGTGCGCCCGGACGGCGTGCCCGCGACAGCGAGCAGCAGGGAGAGAGGCCGCGTAGCTCCACTCGGCAGCGCGCAAAAAGAAGATGGCGGCAGCAGCACAAGGCGGCCTGGCCGCGGTGGACCTCTCGGAGCCCGACTTCTCTGGGGACCTGACGAAGCGCAGCAAGTGGCTCAAGCAGTGGCGT
The DNA here is from genome assembly GCA_000818945.1 of Schizochytrium sp. CCTCC M209059. Classification (NCBI taxonomy): domain Eukaryota; class Bigyra; order Thraustochytrida; family Thraustochytriidae; genus Schizochytrium; species Schizochytrium sp. CCTCC M209059. Next base: position 152,056 of record KN805412.1, read on the forward strand.
AAGCGGTACTTTGTGCTCAAAGGGAACCGGCTGTACTTTAGCGAGGGCCCCGGCAAGGTTCCGCACGGCGAAATCGACCTCAAAGACTGCCTCACCGTCAAGAGTGCAGAAGATAAAACCAACAAGCGACACAGCTTTGAGGTGGCAACGCCGCAGGAGGTCTACTTTCTTTACGCTGACACAGAAAAGGAAAAGGATGAATGGATTGGCGCCATTGGCCGCGCTATCGTGCGCTTTTCCAGCGCATACACGGCGGACGATGGCTATGAGGACTAAAGTATGTGCTCTCTGATCTGATCCGTGCGCGGTCGAACATAAGGACGCAGAGTCTTTGCAAGTAAGTAAACCTTTCGTCTCTGTGCCGTCACAGGCAGGTCCTTTTCGTCTTCTTCTCGGAAAGAGGGAAAAACAAGGTCGTTAGCTCGTTTGTTTTTTTTCCTCGCGACGCAAAAGCTGCGGATCTGAGCACTCGCCCGTAGCATGCATTAATTTTTTTTTATTCAAGCCATCGCAAGCCATGAATCACTTTACGTTTCCACAATTAGAAAATCAAAACACCCGAAAAATAAAAGTTGGACCATTTATCAGTGTTGATTCACGAAATTTGCAATGGGAATGAATGGGTTACGAGGAGACTTACCGCAAGCTTTCGATAAAATAAACACAAAACAAACGCCGAGCAGAGAGAGTGAGAGACCGTGGCGCTTGCAATAGAAGTTGTCGGTCAAGCTTTCTTCCCAGAGAAGAAACGGCGGTATCTTGCAGAGGACGGTGTTTGAGTTGGTTTCTTTGCAAATTGTAACCATTGGAGCAGTAATTTACAGTAATGAAAAAATGTTTTTTTTCCTTTCTTTCTTTTTCTTTGTTCGTTTTTTGTTTCATTGTTTGTTTTTTCAAAGCACGAACGATAGGAAAGTCGTGCGCGACTACATCTCTCTGAGCGTGTCAGCGTCGGGACTCAAACTTGGGCAAAAGGTCACGTCGCAAAAGTGAAGGCGTGCAAAAGAAACGGCCCGGTTGCGCGCGAAGATGCTTGGCAAGCAGCTCACGGCGAATGTACAAGATGATCTGACTGTCATGACGCAATAGCATGTTGTTGTGCTGAAATGTGTCGCGGATGTCTGCCGCCGAAATGCCCGTTTCCTTAGCCAACGTCTTCATGTCGATCCACAGGGAACCGCCGAGAGCAATTACATTCGTCGCCTCTTCAAAGCGAGCGGCATCATCGTCATCGTCAGAGGCCCTGTTTTGCGCTTTTCCCTGGTCATCTTCCTCATCGTCTTCGACTTCATCTGCCCCATTATCCTCCTCCTCCCCCTCGTTGTCGTCGTCGTCGCCGCCGTCGTCTCCATCATTGTCAACACCGCAGCTTTCAGCGCCGTCGACCGGGTCGCCGTCCTCGAGACCGGCGAATGAGGTCGGACGAGCAGCACGCGGTTTGCGTGCAGAGCGGACCGGCGCTAAGGCGGACGCGGGTGCCGCCTGCATCCGCGCAAGAATATAGTCGAGAAGGGCCGCTCGCCAATACGAGCGGTACGCAGCAAGCCCAAAATCGGACAACGGCTTCTCCGGACTGCCTACACGGCCCTCGAGAACCGAAATGGCGTAGGATACCGAAATGAGGAACTTGCCGTATCCGCAGCTCTGATACTGGGGAAACGTGAGAATACACGAGAGATTGAGGCCCTTGTTTGTGGTCGCCTCGCGACTGAAATAGCCAACCACCGCACCATCGACAACCATGACGAAAAAGTAGAACATGTCCACATCATAAAAGAGCGTCTTTTGATCGAGAAAGAGCTTGCAGAACAGACACAGATTACGGCAATAATCACGATTGCGTCTCCCCTCCACAACGTACATGGAACGGGACTCATGGTCCTTGTATACAAGAGTTCCTGGAGGTTGCGTCAATGGGCATTTGGCCCGGTGGCGGGACAGCGAATGCCCCGAGCCAAAGTACTTGAAGCACTGTTGGCAAATGAAAAGTTTGTCCGTCCCCGCGCAGAGCTTTGCGGGATACGGCGAGAAGAACCACACGTCCAGGTCAAAGTCACCGAGCTGAACCTTGTCGATCAGGCGTTCTTGCGTTTCGCTCGCAGCATCCGAATCCGACGAAGCCGCAGACGCTGCTGTTTTTGTGATTCGGCGACGAGGAGGATTACGAGAGACAGGGGCGGTGTCCGCCGCTTGCTCTTTGGTCGAGTTTGCCTCGGATTGGTCCTGGTCTTCACCCTGGTCCTCGTCCTGGCCTTCTTCTTCTTCTTCTTCTTCTTCTTCCTTGTAGTCTTCGTCATCTTCGTCGTCATCATCCTCTTTTCCTGCTTCTTCTTTCTCCCCTTCATTGCTAGACAACTCTGCAGACGTTTGCTGTCCGCGCAAGCGGCGAGGTTCCGGATCCGCGGAGAGAGATCCTTCGGATTGATTTTCCTCTGCCGACACGAAAGTTTTGTGGTTTCGCCCAGAGTGGTTTCGGTTGCGACGAAGCGGACGTTTTCGCCGCGGCGACAACGAGCCGCCATCCGTGCGTCCGCTGAGATTATCGTGATCCGAGAGACTATCTGTGACATCTCCTTGCGGCGCGAAACTTGCTCTTGCAACCCGACTGCTGTTCCGTGTTCGCTTTCTCCCACGAACTTCGACCGAGTCTGTCTCCTTGACGTGATGATTCCTCAGCTTTTGCGGGATCCGCTGTTGCTCCTGCGCTTTGTTCCCTTTTCTCGAGCGCGCGCGCCCGCGTTCCTCGACGCCGTTGCCGCTCGACTCATTCTCAAACAGGTTTTCGCTCTGGTCCTCATCCATCTCTTCTTCCTCCTCCTCGCCCGGGAAGACGACCAATTTGATGCCGCGCCCACGGAGACGGCGCGCCTTGACGCGGGCCTGTGCGTCCACAAGACCTGCGCCCCTGCTGCCGGCGGCCTTTTTCTTCAGGTCCTGCGTCGCGTCAAAGGCTCGCTTCGACTTCGCCGCGGCCCGCAGCGGCCTCGCGCGCCGCGCCGTGCCCATTTCTCCGAGCGCAGCGCAGCGCCTCGCCCCGCTCTCCTCCCTCCTCAACTCGACGCGACCCGACGCGACGCGACGCGACGGCGGCCGCGCTAGCGATAATGGCGACGCCAACCTCGACGACGCCAACGTCAACGACGACAGCGCCCTCAATGGCAACGACCTCGGCCGCGACCGTTCGAAACGCCCCCTCTCTGCTTGGCCCCCTTCGGCGCGCGCTCGCGGACGCAGCCGACGCAGCCCTCGCTCGCGCCGGCGCGACGGGAAGGCACGCACGCAGACAGACAGGCAGGCAGGCGAGCAGGCGGGCGGGCGCGCAAACTCACTCGCCGGCAGGCTCCCTCCGCCGCGGCCGCGCAGCGCGGCGCAGCGCGGCGCCAAGAGTCGGGTCTGAGGCGCCGGGCCGGGCGCCACTCACAGCTAGCTAGCTATACCTGCCTTATCGAGGAGTAGCTTTGGCAGGCAGGTTCGCGGCCGACCCGTGCAAGGGTCGCGACCCGTACAAGGGGCGAAAGATCCGCGTCGACCCGTGCAAGGGTCGCGGGCTGGTCAAGTCCGACTGCGGCGCGGGGCGGGGGGACCGAGAGAGAAAGAGGGCGACTGCGAGCGAGGCGACCTTGGCGCACGTGCAGAGCCAGAACGAGGGGGCCGGCGACGCGAAGGGTGAGTGCTGCGCAGACGCGGACGGCGGAAGGCGAGAGGAGGGACCTTCTGGGTCTGCTTGTGCAAGCAGGTGGCACGAGGACGGAGAGGAGACAAGAATGGAGAGGGGGGGCTGGCTGTCTGCTCGCTTGCTTGCTTGCTAGCTTGCTTGCTTGCTTGCGAGGATAAACGACCTGGTGAAGGGAAGGGACGGGACGAGACGGGACGGGACCGGACACCAAAAGGATCGCTTCTACGCTTAGTTGTCCGACGTGGCGATGGACACGCTAGAGCGCCTTGTAAAACGGAGGGAGGACTGACTTTTTCCTTTTGGATGCATACGCGTATATCAGAAGTAGTTGAAAGAGAGATCCAACGAAGAAGAAAGCAGAGGTAAAGGAGGTGACAAGACAAGATGGGCGGCGATGCGGCGCCCCTTGCGGGCATCAAGGTCGTCGAAATTGCGGGCCTCGCCCCTGCACCCTTTGCAGGTATGGTGCTTGCCGACTTTGGCGCTGACGTCGTCCGCGTGGATCGGAGTTCGGACAAGGGCGACATCGCGCCGAACATGGACACCCTTGCTCGCGGCAAGCGCTCCATCGCCATCAATCTCAAGTCCGACGAGGGCAAGGAGGTCTTCAAGACCCTCATTGCCAAGGCGGACGTGCTCGTGGAGCCGTAAGTTTCGAAATTGTCAGGAAAAACTATCATCGAAAAACGTCAACTGAAATGTAATGTCATCCGACAGCTTCCGTCCTGGCGTCATGGAGCGTCTGGGTCTCGGCCCCGAGGTACTGTGCGCACTTAACCCCGCTCTCATCTACGCACGCATGACTGGTTTCGGACAAGGCGGCGAAGGTAAGGTGGAAAAGGCCGCAGGCCACGATATCAACTACATTGCCGTCACGGGCATCCTCTCTGCGCTGCGCCGCGCGGGAGAGTCACCACAGCCCCCGATCAACCTGCTGGGCGACTTTGCGGGCGGCGGCCTCATGTGTGCACTTGGCATTCTGCTGGCGATTATTGAGCGCACGCGCTCGGGCAAGGGTCAAGTCATCGATGCTGCCATGGTCGATGGCGCCTCGTACGTAAGCCAGTTCATTGTCCGCGGCATTGAGCTCGGACAGATCAAGAATTCGCTCGACGGCGTTGGCACCAATCTTCTCGATGGTGGTGCTCACTTCTACGGCACGTACACCTGCAAGGATGGCAAGCATTTCAGCGTCGGTGCCATTGAGCCGCAGTTTTACAAGCTTCTTCTCGAAGGTATGGATCTCGACCCGAAACGCGATAGCCTGCCGCGCCAAATGGATACGGCGCAGTGGCCGGCCATGAAGTCGCGCTTTGCAGACATCTTCAAGACCAAGACGCGCGACGAATGGGCTGCCATCTTTGACGGCACTGACGCCTGTGCCTTTCCTGTGCTCGATCTTGCCGAGGCCAGGGAGTATGCGCACAACCAAAAGCGCGGCACTTTTGTAAAGAATGGCGACTCCTCTTCCATGTTCGAAGCGCGCCCTGCGCCCGTGCTCATGCGTACGCCTGGACTCACAGGCGGAAAGACCCCGGACCCGGGTGCCAACACCGAGGAGATTCTGCGCGACTTTGGCGTCGACAAATCGAAAATTGCTGACCTCCTCAGCAAGAAGATTGTTGCCAAGCTCTAATTCATTTATCATCTTTTCTCTCTTGCTGTCCTCCATTGCAGTGTACTTGCCCCTGCCCTCCTTCTGCCATTCCTCGCCTCCTGAACCAACATCACTTGCCAACAAGCTTGGGTCAGGACAAATCGTTAAGAGGAATACATTTCTTTGGCTAAAATCTCGCTGCTCTTGTTGGAGATGTTTATACCCTTGCCGTCGAGCACAGCTACAAAGAGTTCAAGACAGGCTACGCTTTCCTCGTTCAGCAATCCAGACTCACCTCGCTGCCCCTCGTTCTATATTTCTTTCTTTCCTTTTTTTAAAGTGAGTTTCGCTCGAAAAAGTTTGTCGGCCCCGATCTCGCTCACTACTGCGACGGAAATAAAGACCTAAACCGGGCTCAGACAAAAAACGATTGTGCTCCTCTTATTATTATTATCAGAAATTCTCGTCTTTCCCCTTTTTTCCAAAAAGGGAAACAATAAACGCTGACCAACGACCACCAAGGTTTATGACTTGATGCCACCGCTGTACACGTCCATGCCAACAAGGACGAGAGCCCATGGCAAGCTACGTCGGAAAAGGCGATTAGGCAAAAACGGAGCAACACCTGCGGCAGCGCCCGCAGCTACAGCAACAGGACGCTCCACGCCCTGCTCGCTCACCAGGCACGAAACTGTCTGGTACGTAGCGAACATGCCGGCAAACATTGCCGTCGTTCCGAGCTGCTGCCTGAAAAAAAAGCGCATGACCACCGGGTCACGAAACTTGGTCATAAAGTGATTGACGCTCGTTGTGAGGCCCGCATTCTTCCCCGCCTCCGCTAACGCGCCACATTTACAGCAACCTTCACGTTAGTCGAACGCAAGCACGCGTGCAAACAGCCTTCGCGGCCTGGATGCACAATTTCTTTCCATCGACGGAATCTGCTTCGTCTACGTACCTGTCCCAAAGAGAAAGCCGCACGTTGCGCCAATAAGCGTGCCGGCAAAGGCGTTCCTGCGGCACGGCAGCTCCTCGAACGACTCGGGTAGCGACGGCATCGTCCCCCGCGAAGAAGCGTCTTCCGGGCTCCGCTCGTCTTTTGACTATTTTGCTCGGCTTTGCTTAATGCTATGCTTTGCTCACCTTCCATTTCTCAAGAACGTTATGTTTCGGTTACATTGAAACGGAGATCCGTTCACCAGTCTAAAACTTCGCAATTGAACGAATTGCGCTCTCTGTTCTTTCCACTCCCCTTTGCTTTTGCTTTGTATGTGTGCATCTGTCTGCATAAGTCTCCTCTTTTCTTTTGTTTCTTTTTCAGCGGCACGCGCAGGCACACACATGCAGGAACACCTCATGATGCCAAAAGCATTCCGCCTTCGAGCTCGTCCGCGCTCTACTCTGCCAAGATGCCGCTTCGACGACGCAAGGAACTCGCAAGCTGCTGGATCCTTGCCATCGCCGTGCTCAGCGGGTGGCGAGACAATGGAGGCGTGCGCTCTTGCGAAGCATTTCTCTGGACACTGACAAACTATGATCTGAGTTCACAGGTGCGCACGCACGAGGTCAGCGAGGACATGAGTCTTCACGAAGAAAATGCACTTCTCGGTCTGGTCAAATTCAGTGTTGCAGAGGAAAACCTGTTTGAAGTCAACATCTCGGCTACCGTCTCTTGGAGAGACGCAACCTATGCCACCTCAGAGGCTGGCGTTTTAGCCCTCGCAACTTTTAATCCCGAGAACGCTAGTCCAGAGCTCCTTGTGTGCACGCGAGAAGAGTATTACTACATTGAGGAAAGTCAAATGGTCTCCAATGGAGGATTTTGTGCGTCGCTGCGCGATTATGACGACAGCGTATGCGAGCGCATCAAGCTCAATCTCCAAACCCCAGCCTTTTTCGATGAATCCGCAGACGGTACAACACTGGCAGTCTATGGAACCGAAATCAAGGGCATCACTGCTCGACAAAATGGTATGAAATACTTTGTACTGTCTGCCTGTGATTTTGTGCAAGAGTTTCACGCCCCACGTCTCACTGAACTTCATTCTCATGCAGCCTTTGTCTTGCGGACTGGAGCGGGCCTCAGTGCCCACTCCGCTGCTGGCGACCTCCTAAGAGCCGGCTTGCTGTTTCTTCTCTCAACGACGTTGCTTGGCATGGCGCTAGGCTTTGCATACATTCGCCGTTGGGCGCCTTTGCGCAATACTGATTTGCAGATCCGCATTTTGCAGATCACCGCGTTAAAGGCAGGAACCCTGGCTTTTCTGGACATTGGACTATTTCTCCGCAGTGCGAAAGAATCGCATGCTGCGACGCTTGTCGCAGTTGACTGTATTCACGCCCTCTTTCTCACGTCGTTCTGCGCGTCCCTCTTCGTCCTGATCTTGGAGCTTGCGCTCGGCAAGCTCATCACGCGGCATCGCCTCTCGTACCTGGACACTTTCAAGATTCGTCGCATGGTCGGAACATTCACATTTACTCTGCTTCTCTACCTGCTCTGGTATCGGAGTTTGCTCGCTTGGATCTTCCTCTGCTGTACCTACGTCGCGATCACATCCAGCGCGCACTTTCTAGCTGCTGCAACCGTCCGTGTTTTGCAGCAACAGTCTTCACGCATACAGGCCCAGCTCGATGATGTAGGGGGAAATGTCGTGCCGAGTCCAGTTCTCGACACACTGCGACGTCGAAAGCGTTTTGTCAATGACCTTGCGAGCGTATTTCGCAACCTTCGCGTAGCCACCGTCGCTTTCTTCTGTTTTGCGCCCTTTATGCTTCTCCTCGTCCAGATTATTCTCGCGGATAGCGGTCGTGCAAATGCATTGCTCCGACTTCTATCGGAACTCTTTGACCTTGTCTTCCTCATGCGCATTGCCTACCTCTATCGCTTCGTCTCCTTTGAGCCTTACCTCGACGCAAGCGAGGGGGACATTGCGACGAGTTCATCGTCATCATCATCTTTGTCGAGCTTTGCGCAAGCTGATGTCACTGCATCAGCTTCTGCAGTGTACCCTATCGTCGACGCTCACGATCGTGCTTTCAACCAAGAAAAGAATAGACGAGACCTCGAGACCGGCACGATGCAGCCCAAGCGCGATGCGGCCGCACAATTGCCGGTACTTTGTGTCAGCATGCCAGGCCAAGCGCCTCGTATGGGCGTATTGCATAACTATGCATTGCTAGAAGATGCGTAATTTTTCGTGAGAAAGAAAGCCGGGTCCCTTTTCTCTGTGCCACGTATTCCCATCCAAACAAAAATATGTTTATTCAATTTCTCATTGCTACTAGCTCGTTGTTGTCATCAATGTAGAGTGGGTCATCTCGCGCCGTCGTCACCATGAACCTCGCTCTCGCCCTCGCCCTCGCCCTCGCCCTCATCCACTGCAAGTACAGATGGAAAAGATATAGCAATTCTTGCACGAATGAGCTCATCTTCACGCGCCACAGCGCGAAGAGCAGGATACGCGTTTGGATGCAATGCTTCGGGCTCGCGCTGGTGGGCAGGATCCACAACGCAGGTGGCAATTTCCTCCAACGGGCCTTCACGCGCTAGCATCTTCAATATCCGACGCCGATTCCAAGAGCTTGAATGCAGCCAAAAGAATTGCGCCAAAAGACGAATCGCGATCTTGTACAAATAAGCGTTGTTCCCCTTTGTAAGAATTCTAGAGCACAACGATCTTGCAATGCATTGAATGATTTCATCCCACGTCTCCTCGGGCTGATAAAGCTCTTCGTCCGGGAGCGCGGTGAACTCTTGCGATGGATGAAGAAGCCGTAACAAGTTGGCATCTGTCAGTTCACTCCAAACGATCAACCGCAAATCGCGATCCCCTGACGTGCGAAGCATGACAAGTAAAAGCGCTGTGGCCGTAGGGTGTCCATTAAGAGTCTCATTGTAAGCGGCAATCAAGGCCTCCCAAAGCTTGAGCAAAGTAGCCTTGCTGCCGGCTGCTTCGGCAAGCACCTGGCAAATGTCCATCCCCGACACTTGTGCAGCCTCACGCAAGTCTTGAACTGCGTCGTTCACGAGACTTGTCAGCTGACGTGTGTTGGATTCCTCCATTAGCGACGGTGCCTCTACAACAGACATGATGCGCGTCATGGTCAAAATCATGTCCTCGGAAGCGACACCTCCATCGTTCAAAAGTTGCTGCGCAGCGGCAATCGTCTGAGGAACGATCGCTCCTCCTTCTGCCCGAAAAGCAACGAACAAAGGGAGAAGAACCCATGCAGACCGAGCTTCCTGCCATCGGCGACCGAGAACTGTGTCGAGCTTTTGTGCAGAAGGCGACAAGCCCTCACGATAATGCCCGAGACGAAGGGAAGCCAGCCCTTCGCCAATCGCACCTGTACCGAGCCCCGAGCAGATAAGCACGCGACTTGCTTCCACGGCGCGCTCGCCGCCAAGGCAAGCGACAATTGGCGTGCGAAGTGCACCAGCGCCGCTCCGAGAACCTGAGATTTCCAAGCCAGGTGAAAAAAGCGCCGTGACAATCTCGGAAACAACCCACTCCTCACCTGTGAGTCGCGGATTCACAACAGGTACCATCTCTGCAAGGAGAGCACGGCGCTGCTCAAGACCTTCGTGCACTTCTTCGACCTCGCCCGAATCCTCTCGCACTACACCAAAGACTTGCGAGAGGACCTGGAGCGCTCGAATCCAAACCATTGTGAACGTGCGTTGAATGCAAATTTGCTTCAGAGACGGTGTGCTCGAGTACCGAGCCGACTCGAGCGCTTCGGGAAGTTGCGCGTCGAGCAGCAGGGTCTCGAGGTTGCTACGTACTTCGCTCCGCAAGAAAACACGATAGCACTGCGAGCGAACGTCTTCGCGCCGAACTAATGGGACCAGCAAATCGAGGAGCAAAAGGACCTCATCTGCCGTAACGAGCGACATGTCTTCGATCAAACTCGGCAAAATCGTCTCAAGGCGCGCGTGTACAGCACGAAAAAGCTCGTCCACCCCGCGATCAGCAATCAGCAAATTCACAGGTTCAGTCTGTTTCACATTGACGCGGCCCAAATCGTCTGCAAGACCCTCGCCGTGTACTGACGGCCCAGCATTGCGAACGCTTCGGAGGTACTCGTGAGCACACATGAACGCCTCGGCGCAGGCACGGCCTGCCCAGATCTCTGCGGTTGCATCGCTGACCTGGCCTTCGGAAACAGCGGCACCGGCGCCGCTTGCGCGGTACGAAACAACCTCTTGCTCGTCGGTCACCGAGGTCGGCAGCGCCCCCATGGCGCGCCATACGCGCAAAAGATGCCTCGCCAAGGGCCACGTGCCTCCAAGCACGCTCTGTTGCAGCGCCTTCCCAGCCACATGGGCCAAAAAGTGCGCAAGTTCGCGCTGCGACGCAGAAAGCACATAGGCGAGTCGAAGAAAGGCGTCCGAGCCCTCGCCAGAGTCCAGAGATTGCCGCAGATGCTCGGCGATCCAGGACAAGAGCCCTGGGGCGCGGGCAACGTAGGCGGCGCCAGTGTCTGAATGCAGCGCAATGGTCGTCAACATTGCAAGACAGCGATCCACGAGGTCTTGCCCAAGCTCCACGCCTGCTGCGAGCTTGCTGTCGACCCGGAACAGGTAGCGAATACGCTCAATAAGGCCGATACGTAACATGCCATCGACCGGCGATTGGACAAGCGCATCGGTATCCGCAACGGCGTCCCCATCGTCGTCCTCAGTCTGCAACGAATCCTGCTTTTTGCCACTTTCCTGCAGAGGAAGCAATCGTTCGTTGTCAAAGGCGCGAGCAAAGACATCCTGGGCACCCTGGGCACGTGGGAGGTGAGTTGGCAAAAAACGACCCAAGCTAAATGCGGAAATCTCAAAAATAGCGTCGAGATGGAGTCGAGGTACAAAAAACGCTTCCGTAGCTTCGATGGCGGCAGCAACAACCGACGCGTTCGAGCTATCGAGACCCATGCGAGCCACAACGCCCAACTGATCCGGAAGACTGAATAGAGGGTGTGAGCCGTTCACGAGAATGGACCGCCGTTCAGCCTCCTCCGGTGTCCCTTCCCCGTAAAGACTGACGTGGCGCTTGCGGAGAATCTTGGCGATGCAAGAGAGAGCCAGAGTCTTTTGCGCTGCAGCCTTGCTTCGCGCAAGATGCGTCAACTCGATAATCGTGTAGCCAGCGCGTTCAGGCTCGTCGCCGTGATGGTAAAGCGCAGAATGATGCCCCGAGGGCTGTGCTTCTTCATCTGTGGACGGAGGGATAAAGTTGCCCTCCAAATCGAATCGCGCAGACTCAATCGAGGTGCGAAAGTCCGCGGACATGAGCGATTCTGCGCCACCAGGCTGCATCCCTGCCCGCGTTGCCAGGTCCTCGGACTCTTCCTCATCGACGTTTGCAGGCCCGAACGTGGGAGCGGGGCCTTTAATACGACCTGTCCATCGCAGTTTTTCTCGTTCGCGGACTGGGAGCATGTTGACGGCCTCGTCAAGTTGTTCTTCGGTGCGAATCCATGACAAGTCTTTAAGTTTCGCCTCACGTTCTTCCCGAGTTGCCCGTTGCTGAGCAGCCGTGTGTTGGGTAGTGGGCGCGTTTTCGCTCGCCTTTTTGGCGCTGCTGCCATTCATTTTAGCCATGAAACGTTCGAGGATTTCGGGGTCAAACTGGGCGCGAATTTCATCTTGCGCCTCAGTAATTTGCGATGGTGACATCCGGTCAATCGAAAACGATCCGCCTCCTAGCGGCAGCTCCTCAGGCATGGTAAGTGATGAGGCCGCAGAAGTTCCTTGCGCAGTCGAAGAAGCTCCAGCGGCGCCATTCGTCTCAACAGGCGCTTCCTCACCACGTTTCTCGAGCATCATTTGCTTGAAAAGAGACACCTTTTTGCGACCTCCTTCTGCCTTCTGTCGAGGTTGCTGCGTCGTTGCTTGCTGTGTCTTTGTCAAAGTCACAGCACGAAAGGCGCGCGGGAAGCCGGTGGCATTTCTGTCATTGTCATCGCGTGAGCTCGACGTGGGGAGAAACATGCGTCGCGTAGCCTCCATGTCTTCGCGTTCCTGAATTTCTTGCAGTAGTCCGGGGATGCTATCGCGGCGATCGTGCGCAGCAAGTCTTGCTACAGGGTCATCCTCGGTGCTCTCTTCTTCATCATCCGGGACCGCAAAGCGCACTCGCCGCCGCCCCTCCGTCGCTTGCGGCGAAGGTTTGGCTGCCGAAGCACTCTCGGCCCCATCTTGGCCATCTGCCGCACTCTCAAGTTCGAGCCGGCCGCCCTTGGCGTCTGTGGCGGCGCCCACGACCTTGACACCTGCGTTCCCGAGCTTTCCGGCGGCAGCCAGCTCAAGGTCCTCCTCGAGGCTGCGCGCGCGGGGGTGCAACATGTCGTCTACTGTTTTTGGCCACCGATTGATTCTTGACATGATGCAAGCTCCCCAGTGTTTGACTGTGACTAAACCTATAATTAATAGGCTACTTTCAAAATGCATAGGCATAGTATCTTGCCTTCACTCCTTCACTCATTCCTTTTATTCTCTCAGCATGGTCGCAGCCTGAGCTCAATAACAGCTGCCTGCGACTCGTCGCAACCACAGGGTCAAGGTCACATCGCAGTCGCAAGTGGTCACGCCAAGTTACTAAAAGGTCGGTTCTCCACCGGATCATCACTATTATCATCGTCAAACATCATTCCGAGTCATGAACCTGGCGATCCAACGTTGCATAAGCATTGGAAAGCTTCGACACATCGTCAAGGCTCTCGCCATTCGCGTTCAACGAAACCCCAAAGAGGCTGGAGAGGCGGAGGGAGGGTGTATTCAATAATTTGAGCGCCGCTCATGACCACCTTGCTCACAAGAACGAGAGGCGCAAAATTGGGCCTCGACAATTATTCCTGTAATAAAAATACATCTTCGCAGAGAGCAAAGAGCAATACCGGGCACCGATAGACCGCCCCTGGGACGGCGATGTCCCGAATTTGACCCAAGTTGTGCAGCGTGCCACACGGTATGCGCACGCGCACGTGGTTTGCTCTGAAGAGGGGCTATTGGAATCACAAATTCGCGTTTGGCAGGCAAATGTGCCGCGGACGCTTGTCTCTGGTGAGTTTTGCCTTTTCTTCTTCTCCTGTCCGTCCCGTGCCCCCGGCGTCCTGTCCAGCGCAGTTCAATGCAGAGGGACATTGAGATGTTCCAGATTGAAACAAAAGCAATCCTGCTAATCCTCGCGGCAGCGACCGTGCCCGTACAATAATTGGGGCATTCTGACGACAAACGCGCAACGCCAGAAATCGCCAGGATTGCATCGCAGCCATGGTCGCTTGCGGCGCCGTTGTGGCGCAGATCGCGGTGCTAGTTGCGCTTCTCGTCGGGCAGAGCAGCGCCGCTGACATCGCACTCGGTGCCTTTTTGAACCTCAATGCCGATCTAGAAGACAGCAAAGAGGTCTACATGTATCATGCCTACCGTATGGCACTTGCTGAGCATGCATCGGGTTCGAGTTTCAGCGAAATGACCCGCACTGAGGGCCAGAGCGCGATCAGCAGCGTTCTGGTTGACGCCGACAATACCCTCGAGCTCAAGATCAGCAACTTCTCGGGCAGCACGACCCTCTATCTCGACTTTATCGATACGACAGGCATGTCGGAAACCCAAATCAAGGCAGCAATGAACACCTGGATTGACACTACGCGCGCCGGTTTCAATCAATTCATTCTTGGAGGTCATTCATCGTCGTCTGAAAAGGTCAAAGCAGAGCTCTGCAAATCCAAGTCTGTCATTTTCATTTCCCCTGGAGCTGCAACAGAGTCTATCTTCACGGTCGACTCCGGAAAGTCGTCGTTTGCTTTTGGAATTCTTTCTTCCACCTCTCTGCTTGGATCGAGCACCATGAACTTTCTCGATGCTGAAATGTCCAAGGGCACACTCACGGAAAGCAAGTACAAAATTGCGCTGCTGTACGAGAACGCGGCGCACGGCCGCGACTATCGGGATGCTATCCTCGAATTTGCAGACAGCAGCTCAAAATTCGAGGTGGGCATCGAGCAGGTTTTCGAGTTTCAGGACTCGACATCGGACGCCAAATTTCAGGCCTACACTGACGAGCTCATGACAAATGTGACTGCCAAAGTGGGAGATGAGACCAACTGGCTTTTACTCATCGACGCCCATTCGGACGAATTCGTGTCCCTCCAACGGAGCCTTGCTCGTACTGAGCACAGCTTTGAAGCCATCTCGTTTGGAGCGCGCGGCACCGACACAGCTGATCTTGAACGAGTTCTTCAAGGTGCTGAATCGGAGACCGAAGCATATGATATGGCGCGTTCGCTGCGGTATGTCTTTGCCGGGGTGTGGTGGAGCCCCGGGCAGCAGACGGAGGCGACCAAGAATTTTGTCACAGCCTGGCGTAAGCACGAGGCACAGCTCTGGCTCGAGAAACTCGACAGCTTGCGAGCAGCAGGCGATGACAGCTATCTTTTTCGCGAACCTTCCGATCAGCTTGCGCCCGCGTGGTTTGGGGCAACCGGGTATGATGCTATGTGCATCATTCTCGATGCACTCTTGTCCAGCAAGTCGGGTGATCCTGCGGATGACTTTACCACCGCCACGGTACGAACGCAACTTGAGCGTACAGCTGGCTTTACGAGCCTCCTGCCAGGCGGCAAGATCAAGTTTTCTTCCTCCGGAGCGCGACAAGCTACCAACGGATTTAGCATTGCCCAGAATCAGCTCGCCATAGAAAATACGGTCACAGCTGCGCGCACCGACATTACTCTTGACGAGCTCTTTCCCTTCATCACATATCCGGAGGACGAAAGTGCGGCATCTTTTCGCGCAATGCCATCATACTCATTCACGCGTCCGGATTGCTTGGCCGAAAGCTACCAGATCGTTCTGCTTGAGTGCAATCTTGACGCCTACTACGACTACAACATTCACTATTTCGACCGTGATGGCAATCCGTGCCCCGTGATTAATGAGGCCTGTTACTGTGAAGACAACGATCCCTTTGAGGGAGTGCGCTGCGAGTATGTCCCAGAGGGTTCCTCACGGGCGATCATCATTGAGACGCTTGCCTTCTTTGGCGTTGCTCTCGGTCTTCTCATCCTCGTGATCCTCTTCAATGGGTGGAAGCACGAGCTCCTGCGCACTGCGCATCGGATCTACTATCTTTGCATTGTGCTCTGCTGCACTTTTACGAACCTCGCAGCCATCTCGCTGGTCGGCGAAACGTCGGAGCATCGCTGCAAGCGACAAATAGGCTTCCTTGTCAGCGGCTTTGGAGTGACACTCAGTTTGTTCATGGGTCGCGTCTACTACTGGTATCGAGTGTGGGCGCACCCCACCAAAGAAAACCTTCGTATGAGCAATCTTAGATTGTGGTGGCTTCCGGTTGCCTCGAGTCTTGGCACGATCATCATGGTCACCGTAGGTGTTGCTGCAAACGACACCTTTATCGAAGATGTGGATCTCGGTTACGACCTCGAGGTTCCTCGAGCCACGACAACATGTTCAGCCGGCAGCAATGGATATTCTCTTGCACTTGGCGCGTACTATGGGCTTGCGATCTTTGCAACCTTTATCCTATGCTACCAGGCCAAGGAAGTCGATGGAAAGTACTATGATAGTCGCTACCTTTGGATGGCCATGCTCAATACGGCCTTTGTCGGCGCTATTCTCGGAATCCTCTTTGGCCTCGTGAATCTTGACGCAGTAGACATTGAGGTTTGTATTGCGGTTTCGGTGCTCTGGGTAACCACTGGCATTCTCATCTTGTCGCTGTACTCACGTGTAGGCGGCGCTTATGGCCTTGTTCTCTTCAAGTCGCGCCGAAACTCCAACATCAATTCATCCCAGGCGGCGCAGTCAACCAACGATTCCAATATGCTCATCAAATACATTCATGGCCGCCATTCGAAGCGCACGCGCACAGGGCGTTCAGCAACGAATTAAATAAAACTGTAAGAAGCAAGCCTAACCATCTGATCTTGAAGGCATGTTTAGATGATGTGTATCAACCTTTCTTGTCGCACACGCTGCAAATCAAAACAAAATGGTTTGATACGCTGCTAGCCGCTATTACTGCAAAATCTTTGCTCGAACAATTCTTGAACCGTGCTCTTCCCATTCTTGACGCGAGATTGCCATTTGAGAAAACGTATCGAGACTAGCTAGCATTGAAGCTCCGATCCAGGATGCGTGCCGCCTTTGCGAATCGGGAATTACGGAAACTGGACCCATCCCCGAAGGTCCTGCGAGGGTAATGAGTTCGGCTTCAAGACGGGGCGCAAAGCCCGGGAACATGGACGAGCCGCCTGCAATCACCACCGACCCAAGCAAATCGCGCTGGAGAGTTTTGTCACAGGCATTGATGCTTTGCATGCAAAGACTTGGGAGATCTCTTGGAGCTTCAGCAATTTTATTGCTGCTTGGATTCGCAGATTTTGCGAACAGGCTCTCAGGAATCATCGTCTGGGCCCTCACACTGACGTCCACGATTTGCCCATCCGGAAGCTCGAAGGAGACCGGGCCCTTTTCTGCCTCACCGGGAAGCACTTGCGTTCGAAAGGAAGTTTTCACGTGCGTTTCGACGCGTTCGTCTTCCTCCTCGTTCCCATACTGTGGTCCAGCAGCATCGATCGCCCCAGCTCCTCCATCGATTGAGGCCCCGCCTCCGCTCACATTTTGGCCTTGCTTTCGTGACGCGCCGAGACTTGGGCGGTGCGGAGAGGTCCAGCTTGCCTTTGAATGACGAACCCAACACGTCTTTTCTTTGACTTGTCGAACTACGTCATGGGGAAGTGACATGTCTAGCATCTCTGCGAGAGACTTTGTCAGGTCGACACCTGCGATTGGCGACGTTTGGAAGGCGTGCTGGAGGGGAAAGCCCTCAAATACTGGCACCACAGACGTCTGCCCTCCGCCAACCTGAGTAACCACGCCCCGTGTGCGTCCTGTCGAAAAGAGGGACATTACAGCTTTGGACCCCAAATAGACGCCTCGGGCATTAAACTGTGAGAACATGATTTCTGCCATGCGCTCGCGATCTGATGTGGGGCAGAAAGGTGCATTTGTGAGAAAGACGCACCCTGTCTCCGCGTCAAAACCAAGCTCTTCATCGAAAATGTGTTCCCAGATGCGCTCGAGCCCCTCCCAGTCTTCCACGCGACCCTGAACAATTGGGTGTTCCAAGGGCAGGTTGTTATTGATATGCTCTTCGAGCTTCTTTTTCCCGAGAAGCAAGCGAGAATGATCTCCAATGCCAACACTGCCGTGCGTATTCCCGGCAGACGAGCTTGCTCTTCTTCCAGATGCAAATCGATCTCCCCGGCTGCCCGTCTCGGCCAGCGTTTTGCCAGGGTGCCCCGACGAGCGCGGCGAGACCCTCGTCTGTCTTGCTCGCGCAAATGCTGTCGGAACGAGCACGCTCGGATGGTCTTCGCCCGCAAAGCCGGCTTTGATTGTCGTCGAGCCAAGGTCGAGCACCGCGCAAGTTTCCGTGTTCAAAGCGTGCGACATTGTCCTTCAACTTGTCCGTGAGGCTTTGTAGCTCTTGCTCGCGCTCGCTTGTCGCTGTTTTATCACTGGGCGAGCAGGGTTTAGTAGCAACTGCCTGCGTACTAGCAAGCTCGTGTTTCTGCACGCTTGCAACCCTGCCTCTGCAATGGCCTATCCCGCGCGTCTGCACGCACGTTTCCGTCTGCGCACGTCTGCGCGCACGTTTGCACGCACGCAGAAAGCCTCCTGGGCTCGGAGTTTGCATGCTGTGTGTCCCATTCTTTCTCTGTCCCAACAAGACCGTTACGTTCATCTTGGCCCGGTGCCCGGTCTTGCGCGCAGCCTTTCTTTATCTTCACTCGAGGGCGGCAGGCGCCGCACCGGCCGCACAAAGATTAAAGCCCCAGGTTAAACCTGGCCTGACAGGGCCACACGCCGCGCGAGCCGCGCGTGCGGCTGCGCGGCACGTTGCTTTCGAGCTGAGACAGCACACGCAGGGCTGAGCGAAAGTCAAGCGAAGCTTGCATTAAGGCAAGCATTCCGGCCCGCCCGGCGCTTGGGACGCGTCGCTCGACACTCCTGACGAACACAAGCACGAGCACGAGCACGAGCACGAGCACGTGGGTGAGGGCGTGGTCAAGATCGAGGATCGGGTCACTTTGCGTTCTATCTTTGGCTGCTGCAAACATGGAGTCTGATCAAGACAGCACCACGACACCAAGATTTAGTCGATCGGAGCAGCGAACGAGACAAGCAAAATGGGTTCTGTGCAGTTCGTGTGGAGCGCCGAATGCTCGCGGAGCATCTTTGTGTGGGGTGTGCAGCCATTACCTGAAGTCCGATGCGGACGAGACCTCCTCAGAACCTTCTAATGTGGATGAGATTTCCTTGGACGCAAAAGAAAGTCTCGCGCTTCGTTCAAGTGCAAGCATTGAGACTTTGGAGGAGGCTTATCCAACAATTACCGACAGCGAGGGTGATGCCCTTAGCTTTATTGCCTCGCTCGATCATCCTGCGGATATATCGAGCGAAGAAAAAGATGCGGAGGGCTGGTCTTGCTTTGTACCAGGCCGACATCGTCGTGCAGCGATGGCACTTTGCGCTCTGGCGAGTCGGCGACTTAAGCGACTCCACTTTGCAACATGGAAGCGCAGGTGCCTCGTGCTTGGAGAGGCTCAGCTCACATGGGAGTGTCTCGATGTCATACGTCGCGTCGAGGTTCTTTACAAATTGTACCATGCGATCCGACAACATCAACGGCATGTTCGTGTTCAGGCCTTTTCACGACTGCGACGGCACGCTGCAAGTGCGCGAGAGCACGATCAAATTTGCATGGAGAAATTGCAGAGAGCTCTGGCTCTTCGTGCACGCGCAAAGCTGCGATTCGCTTTTGCCAAGCTATCTACTGCGCACATTCATCTTGCGCAACGAGTGTTCCGCCTCTGTCGCTGCTTTGCCGTCTTTGGCAGGGTGCACACGCGAAGGATGCATGCTGCTTTTGGACAGTGGAAACACCTTGTGCTTCGTGCCGAGCGCTGCGCGCAACTCAGTCGTACGCTCTGCTGGTCATCAAAGAATTATCAGCGACGTTCTCTTCGCACTGCCTTTGCGAGGCTACGTCGAATGCTTGAGCACGGTCGAATGCTCGAGAGGCTTCATCGTCTTGTGAAAAAACGAAGCTGCCTGCAGGCCTTGGACAATCTCGACAAATATCGACTCAAGATGACGTCGCTGAAAAGAATCATACTTCGATCTAACAGAAGACAAAAGCTCGACACTGTCGATCGATGGCGAATGCACACGAGACGAGTAGTTGCCCTGAGTCATATCGTCAGGTCGCAAGGCCAACGCATACGTCGAGAGGCTCTACGCCAACTCTGTGCTGCGGCGCGAACTCGAGAAAACCAGAAAAAGGCCATTGCTCGCGTCTCTATTATTACGCGGCGGACTCGTGCGGGCGCCGCGCTTCGTGAATGGGCTCGCGATACCACCTTGCTTTTCCGCGTTGAACAGAAAAGGCGGAGACGGCTACTTACGAGGTGTATGTTGTCTTGGCGGAAATTTGTGCGCGTTCGAACGGCCGCAAAAGCGATGCAAGATAAGAGGACGGGCGCGCGGGTGTCGCATATTTTCAGAAGGTGGCGTACATGGGCTCGCGTGAACGCTTCCAGACGAATGGGACACGTCATCGCAAAGGCTTTTATTGGATGGACGTTGTATCGCCGGCAGTCACAGGCCGCAAACGAACGTCAGGTTGCTCAATTTCTTCACCGAAAAAGACAGCGATTGCTCTTCAAGCTTCTCATTCAGTGGAAAATGGCTGCCAAGCTTGGTCGTGAAGTCAGGCACTTGGTGCACGTTGCTGCAAAACAACGCGCCCTCCTTACTTGCCTTGAGCGCTTCAAGGGACGCACGCAAAATCGATTGCTTGCAGCGCTACACACGTGGCGAGCCCGCACGACCGAGCTTACGCAGATACAAAAGGCAGAAAGGTTGCGAGCAGCCTGCATTGTCAATGTTGCGCTTGCGCGCAGCAGACGAGTTACTCAAGAAGCAGCATTTGCAAAATGGCACCATTCAAGTATTGCATTGCCAGAGAAGCTGCAGCATCTTGCAAGTGAAAGTGCAAAGCGCTTGAAAAAGAGAGTTTTTCGGGCCTGGATTGATGCTGTTCAACGACATCAGGCTACGGTGGCGTTACTACGCGACTATTTCGTACCGTGGAAGATTGCCGCTTGTCTTGGGTCGATTGAGCGACGTCGAACAGAGCGTCTGATTTCGCACCTTCAATTCAAGAAGAGCAAGCATTCGCCTCATGTCTCGCAGCACCAGCATCTGCAATGGCAGTATCGGCATCAAGCTCTCACTGCAGCACCAAGCTCTCACCATTATGTGCACCAACGGCACGTGCAACTCAAGGAGCATCAAAGCGAACAGGACAAAACCGATGCGCAACATTCTTCTCAAGGACTCCGTGAGCGGCGTCATCTGTCAGCACGCCATGTGGTTACATCTACCGCCAATGATGGGGAGCATGATACGCAAAGTGCCGGAATCGCATTTTCTGAGCAAGGACCTGGGACCGACAGTGAAGTGTCCGACGATGCCGGTGATTCAGTGGAGACCGATCGCTCCCATCACTCAAGCCGTGCAAAGCTTCTGCGCCGTCCAATTCATGCCGTGCATCATTCTTCTGGTCGTGGTCACTCTGCGACGCGTTTTGAGAGTTCACCGCTGTCCCCGCCAACCCAACGAGAGTCGTTTTTGGAAGACTCGTATTCGGTGGGCAGCGCACCGACCCCAGTCTTGAGAGCTTACTTTCCGCATGGCTCCGCAAGTGCTCGTCTACGGAGTCGACACCTCCGCTATGGTTTTGCAAGAGCGGTCTGGCGTCAGCACAAAGCCCAAAACACGTCAGACTTCAACGAACCGAGCGTTCGCGGCGATAGCTTTGCGCACCTTCATCCACAACAAAGGATGCACTCTTCGATATCGGGTACCCAAAGTCATGCAGCTCATCTCAGGAATCTGGATGGTCAACAAGGTGACGTCGAAGCAAAGTTTCCTGATTACAAAGCATCGCGCAGGAGACGGAGCGCAACTTTGCTCCAACAGAAAAAGCCGGACTCTTCTTCGAGTAATTCTTCAGTAAGCTCTTCGCAAGCTAGCTTTCCAACCGGTAATTGTCGTCAAATTCATGCAAAGCACCGCGTGCACGATTTCCAAAAGGCCAGCCGGCAGGGGAGCAAGAACGCTCGATTGCCTGAAAACGTTGAGCATCGCGAGAGTAGAATGAAGGATAGGGCCGAGATGTTTTGTGCGTCACCTTCATATTCAAGCCCGAGCAGCTCGCTCAATGATCGTTCACCGCAAGCTTACGAAGACGTTAGTGACGTCGAAAGTGAGTCGGAAATGGCAAGCTTTGCTGTACAAGGGCACCAAGAGAACAGAGAAAGGAGTAATGTGCGCTTCCGCTCGGCCGATGAAAGTGGCGTTGCGAATCCTTACAAACATACTTTGAGGAATTTTGCATCTCGCCCCGATCGTACTTCGCGTTGTGGGCAATCTGAAAGCGACATTTCCGATGAGGATATAAAGCCATCGACTAACGCCGACCAACGCAAAGTGAATTCTCAAAGAATACGTCAGCATCATCACCGTCGCCTAAGCCAAACTGGAGTCAATGATGACCTTCACGTCGCATCGAACGAAAGCGGCTCTTCCTACCCTGTCGTAGGTGCAAGTGCACACTTTTCGCGATCTTCGAGACGGACATGCGCCTCGAAGCAACTTGATAATGAAGTCGCGGAAAGCGAAGACAAGGTCACGAGGTCAGCACATAGAAACAGCGAAGGAACCAACCAAGCCAAGTCTCACCACCTCGGTCACGAACGATTCGCTGATGGCCGATTCGAAGAACTCACAACTGAGCAAGATGATTTCGTTGACGTGATTGGTAAACGTCGGACAGTACATGTACATAAACAGGATGCTTTGCCACGACGAAGAGGAAGGAACTTCTCGGCACATCAAAGCAGCAAAGGAATTAACCAAGCCAAGTCTTGCCACCTCGGTCATGAACGATGCGCTGATGGCCAAGTTGAGAGGCCTACAACTGAGCAAGACAATGTTGCTGACGTGGTTGGTAGACATCGGACGGGACGTGGACAAGATGCTTCGTCACGGCGAGGAAAAAGAAATGCAAGCAGGCACATCTACCAGTCACAGCAGGAACAAGGCAACTCCCATCTGTATGAGCTTGAAGAAGATAGAAACGTGATCAAACTTGATGCCGTCAGCACAGAAGAAGAATCGCATGAGAAACGTGTGCACGATCTTTCTGCAACGCTTATGAGACCCTCGCGAGTTCGTCGTGGCAAGCACAGAGATGAAGAACAACAAGCGGAGCTCATCGATGAGGTCGAGGATAGATGGTCTCAGAAGAGACACCAGAAAGAGAAAGATACGGGTGTGACAAGTCAAGAGGATTGCGGACAATTGAAAACGATTTTCGGAAAGGAAAAGTCAAAGTCCGCCTTGAGGAATGGGGAAAAAAAAGATTACGAGAGCGGAGCGGAGTCAAGCCACTTCACAAGTGACGGGGATCACTTTCTGAGCAGTAGAATGGAGTGCACTTTTTCTTCAAGCGAGGAGGAAGATCATCACGGCAGCCAAAGCGTTCTCATGCCCGATGACAACGTCCCTGACGCACGCACCAACAATGTATCTCGTTTTGATCGGAGCACTGACCACAGCAACAGTCGCAAAAGTAAAAATCGGCTTCGTTCTGCCGGGGAGCGACACGCGTCGGAAGGTGCACACGAAAGTTCTCAGACAAGAGAAAGAAGGACTTCTTCAATGAGCACACAAAGCTGCAGACATGAGACAGACAATTTTATCGAGAGAATGAAGAGGCGCTCCAGCTCGTCAGAAAAGTCGAAGGCTGCGAAGACGTGGGAGGAGAGAAAATCGGTGCAAAGCAAAAGATCTGGGAAATATAAATCGGGTCCGAAACGTTTGGATCTTATCGATTCCTCGAACAGTCAGCTCTATGAGCGAACTGGCGCGAAGTCCGACATCGGTCATGAAGCACGCATCTCCTTTCCTTCATTGCAGCGCAATCCTGTCAGGCATGAGAAAGATGACAACGAAAGGAAATACGTTACCTCCTCGGTTGTGCGAACGTGTTGGTCTACACAAGAGTTTCCTTCGTCGCAAAAGCGAGCCGACACTCGAGACAGGCTTCGGAAACCCGAAAAAGCCAGATCAAAGCAAATGAGCTTCCGATCCTTTGCAGATCGCGCCAATCATTTCCAGACAGGCAAACTTTTACAAGTCAACCAAGTCCGCGAACTTAATGCTGAGCGGTCATTTTCGGGTACGAGGTACCCATCGCCGGTGTGTATAAGGCCTGCTCTGCGTGAAGTTTGGCTAGAGAGTCCCACCTCGTCCGGTCTGGCGCACACGTTTGGAGACATGCACTCCCCCAGATCAATTATGTGGGGGCAGTCCACCGATGGTGGAAGATTGTCCCTGAAAGGATGCAATTGCATCTTGTGCGACGTTGCAGCTTTTGAGCATGCGACCCTAATTTCAGTTTTTGCAATGTGGCGCCAGTGGGTGCACCGGCGACGCTGGGCAATTCTTCGTATTCTCTGGTCGCTCTCTGGGGACGGCACTCGTTGCGCAAACGTAGCAAGCTGCTTCGCTCGCTGGCAAGTCTGGACTGCCAAAGAACGCGAAGCGTGCACGCTCCACAGAAAGAAGTCAGACTCCGTCTGCGCGGCGCTGGAAAGAATTACGTCAGCAAGATTGGCATGTTATTGGGATCACTGGGTCGATCTCACGCGCCGCCCTGTTCTTCAGGATGCACAAGCGGTCTTTGTCGCCCGCGAAGTGCTCTATGTCTGGAAGCTGAACACTTTGGTGAGCTTGCGACGGAAATCTTTGCTTCAGAGGCAGGCATCGCGATGGAAAATACGGTCACTGTATCAAGCGTGGCATCTCTGGTCGATGCATTTGTCGAGCGTTGAAAGTCTCGAGGCAAATATGCTGTGGGCTGACCAATCGCGACTTCAAGACGTCTTTACGGCGTGGCGGCTTGTTGCCCGAGATCAAGCAAACCAGGCTCGTGCCTATTCGCTCGCGCACCTCGCGAGCACATTTGTACGCTGGAGGTTAGCAAGGGGCGTGAACGCCCAAAAGCGTGCTTTCGTTGAAAGAGCTCATTTTACCACGTGGAAGCAAAGACGCAATGCACAGAGGCTTATTCGTCAAAGGCACGCATTTGACGCATGGCGCGGCGCTCTGCACGCGCAACGCGGCATTCGCGCTGGCCAAAGGAAACTTCGACTACAATTTCATAGACACAGGACGGAGATCTTACGTCGTACTTTATTGACTTTGCATCGCAGAGTCTCCTCGGGGCGTCTGGCTCAAAGTTTTCGCATCTGGGCGCGCTGGACGGCACGTTGCACGCACACAAGTCGCGCGGCTGGGCGTCTCGTGAGATCGCGTATTCTCTTTGCGCTCCGTTGTGGTTGGAATGCGCTACAGGCTCATGCTCGAGGCTCTCGCTTGTTGCAGTCCATGCTATTGCAAGCACGAGCACGTGGGCGCGTGGCTGCCAAGCGCGAAGCATTCCAGCATTGGAAATGTCTAGCAAGTGTCCGTTCTGTGGAAGCATGGTATACTGCGGAACACATGGACGCATCAAATTCGTTTCAGATGGTCACATCACTGGCTCTCAAGCAGGTCGAGGCGCGGGAGCTTCTTGCGAAGACCTTTGCGTCTTGGAAACTTTGGATCAAGGTCAATGAGGCGACTCGACGTTCATGCATATGGAGCCAAATGACATGGATGCACTGGTCATGGCGTCTGCACACTCAAAAGGCGGCTTTCCAGGCATGGTGTGCAATGGTCCGCCGTCACAAGCTCCTACGAAACACCATGAGACATGGAACTCAGCGCCGGAAAAGATTAGCTTTCCAGCGCTTGCGCGACATTGGCGTCCGGGCTAGGAATGTACGTCGGTTTGTAAAGCTCGTATACTTTTGCAGTCACAAACTGGCGCTGCGACATTTTTTCTCTCGCTGGCAACGGCGGGCAGACCAACTGATGCGTCTCGAAAAGGCAAGACGATACAGTCGACATATGCGTGTTGCAAAGTCAATGCTCTCCCAGACGCGGTTTCGTGTTGGTTTGGAAATCTGCCACCGGGTCTACGCATCAAGCAGATCAGCTCAGCTTGCTCGAGGGTGGCGTGCGCTGTGGGTGCACGCACGCTGCAGAATCGTACTCACACGTGTTCTATGGCGCCGGAGACGATCTGCCCTGCGCCAAGCCCTTGGGCAGTGGTTGCGACTCCAGCACACGCAAAAGATTTTTGAACGATATCTCTGGAGTCTTTACCGTCGCACCCTGGATGGAGCAATGGTGATCTGGAGGAGACAAGCAAAAATCGCTCGTCACATCGAGTCTGCGACGTGTGCGAGACGCCTCGAGCGTTGTCGTTTTCTATTTCAGACATGGGCCGCACGCGCGCGACGTTTGCGGAAGCACAAGACCTTAATGAGAGGCTGGCACGAACGCAGGCGCAGCGTTCGTCTCGGCATCTTCTACCGTGCATGGGCCCGGTACGTGTCTGTTTCCAAAATTCGAAGAATCGCACGGGTGCGAGCAAGAATATTGCAAGTGAGGATTTCAAGGCTGCAACATGGATTGACTAAATGGAAGACGTATGTGACACTGCTTCGTAGCGAGTCCGAGCGAAAGAACGTTGAGAAACTCATTCGTCAACGACTTGCGTGCTCAATCTTTCAAAGGGCTATCTCTCGCAACGATCGCACACGTACGTTGATGGCCTTTCGGTTCTGGCGCGACCGGAGCTTTTTGGCACATTCCCTCAAAGCGCGCTTTCTCTTTCAAGTCCTGCGAAAAACGACATTTACAAGGATGCAGAACAAGTCATTCCAGATTTGGGCCTCGGCAACTTCGCTTTCAAAACGTCTGGACACCCTGGATGCGATGTTGGTGACCCGACGTTTGCGCATCTCATTTGCACAGTGGGAATCTTATGCAAAGAAGATGAGCACATACAACTCATTTCGGATTCAGTGGAGAACAGCCTTTCTACAGAAAGCATTTCGCGGACTGCTTGCGGCCGTGCAGAGCCAGCAGCGTGCAAAGTCACACATGCGCCACGTTCTAAGGATTTTGCACTCTCAGCAATCTCGTAGGCTTGCATCTGCACTGTCCACATGGAAAGCTTGGGCGCATCAGGCACGTTTTACGTCCGCGGTGCTTCGCAGAGCTAAGAATATTTTGCAGCGATGGCGCCTAGCAAAGCAAGGTGCGGCCTTTACGCAGTGGAAAATGGTTCATTCCAGGTCAACGCAAATATTGCGTCGAACGGTTGCCCGGTTCCAAGGAAGAGGTCTACGCGCTGCGTTTTCACGCCTTCACGAGCACGCGCGCACGCAAAAGCTGATTTCCCGAGTCATGTGGCGCTGGAGCGTACGGGCGCTCCGCCAAGCATTTTCCAGCTGGCGCGAACGCGAAATAGAAGCTCGTGTTTACGCCGTGAAAATGCAAGCTTTGGGCAGCGCAATTCGGCGCTGGCGTCATGGGCTCACTCGGCGTACCTTTGCGCAATGGAGATCTGTGGTACATGCAAAGAAGGCAACGCTGGCGCGAGCTTGTCTGCTTTGGAAAAAGCATCTATTGACGCAAGCCTTTTCTAGGCTGTGGCAGTGCCATACGTTTGATCGAGTACTTTGCAAGGCTGCAGGTCGCTGGGAGCGGCGGCATCTCGCAACCGCATTTCGTACATGGCGCGAAGTGCTCGCGCAGCGAGATGTTGCCTCTTTGCGGATTCAAAGAGGCTGCAGTGCCCTTCTCCGCAATAGGTCTCGAGCAAAGTCTGCCGCATTTGCGCACTGGGCGTCTTGGTCACGCAAAATAAGATCGATCCTTGTCAATGTACTTCGAAGATGGGCGAAGCGTATCGCGCGTCGAGGTCTGATTCACCTGAAACTCAACGCGCAGCGATCAAGGCAGCTCGAGAAGGTCTTACGTCGATGGCGACTGCGCCACCTTGCTACTGCCTGGCAAAAGTGTAAAGCCTCTTGCCTCGGAGCAAAACACCAGGCTCAGGTCGTGCGGCGCTTACTCGCACGGTGGCACAATCAAAAACTCTACCTTGCATTCACCACCTGGTCTACAAAGGTGACTCCATGTCCCGCAAGAAAAGAGCTAAAACGAGCATTGTTACGATGGCGAATCCGACTCGTTCGAGGCGCATGGGCTCGCTGGCGTGCTGCTGCACAGGCAGTGCAACAAAGGCGGCAGGTCTGTGCAAAGGTCTTGCAGCAATGGAGAACACGATGCGTTCGAAGTGCTTTTTGCTTCTGGCACGGGTGGGTATCGAAGGCTGCACTTGCACAGGCTCGTCTCGCCGTGGCGAAGAGAGTGGTATTGCATTGGAGCCTTGGACCAGTTCGGTGGGCATTCGCTCGACTTGCCAAACATGCGCACTGCATGACGCTCATACACTCCGCGATGCAACATATTGTACAATCTCGACGTTCGCGCGTGCTCAGAGAAACGTGGAAGAAGTGGATTAGGACTAGCGATTGTGCAGCAACAGCTAATTGTCTTTGCAAAAGAATCATTCTTCGGTGGCGAAGACGCGCCTTGGTGGCTGCGATGAGCCGATGGCGTTCGATGAGTCTTCGCGCCAAGCAAGTGGAACACGTATTTCGCAAGTGGAATGTTGCGTGCCATACAAAACTTGCACTTGGGTTCCAGAGATGGAAGACAAACGCGTGTTGTGTAAGGCGGCTCATGCAACGTGTGGTGCGCATCGCGCTGCTCCGTGGCGCACGAAGTGGTTTTGAGGCTCTGCGTTCGAATGCAAGAAGTTTGGCGCATCAGAAACGAGCCGTCCGAGTCATGCGGCGTTGGTTGACTCGCCGTAGCGCTCTTGCATTCCGCCAGTGGGCTCTCTACGCATCGGCCAAGGCCGCAGCTATCTCAGCTGAGGGTGCTGCATTAGCTAATGCGGCTTTAGTAGACGAAGCAGCTCGTCCATTATCTGCAGTTCTTGTGCAGAGCGTTAGCATGACGGAGAGCCAGCGGCGGTGGCGCTCTTCGAGTCTATTGCGTTGTCTCGCTCGTTGGCAGAAGAAAAGGTTGCACGCAGCGTGGTCTCTTTGGCGAGGTTGTGTGCGTATTCAGCGCGATATCTGTGCGCGCCACGAGGCCATGCATCGCTTCCTCCGGCGCTGGAAATCACGACGTGCGTATGCGGCGTTCCAGATCTTGCTTCGTCATGCACGTGGAGCTTCACAACTACAAACGGCTGAAGTCGCACGACGCAGGTCTCTGCGTGTCTTTGTACAACGATGGAAGACCCAGCACAAACGCGCTGCATTTTCACAGTTGAAAGCGTATGCCGCGTCCGCGGTGTTGGAAGCACGTGAGATCATGCTTCGTCGGCAATGCATGCGAAGGCTTCTTTCTCATTCGAAAACGAGCAAGCTACGCTCCGCGTTCCAAAAGTGGCAGCAATGTGCTGTCGGCTCGATGCATGCAGAGCAAGTTGTCTCGTTTCGGCAGCAGATTTTGCATAAATTTTTAGCAAGATGGAAGGCCCGCAGATTGCATGCCGGCTTTGTACAATGGCAGCGGTTTGCTGCGCATTTTCGTGCTACAGAACAAGAACGGGGTCTGAAAATGCGGTTTTTGCGCAGACTCTTTCAACAGAGACAAGTTTCAAGGCTCCGCTCCGCTCTTCGAATCTGGCAAGAGTACGCTGTCGCAGAGGGTCACGTCGAGCAAATTGCCATGTTTCGACGGAACACCCTCCGAGGTTTCATCATGCGTTGGAAGACTGGTCAGCAGAGTGCAGCTTTCGCCGTATGGAAGACCACTGTATGTGAGAGGGCGCAGCGCGATCGGCTGATACTTCGTGTTATTACCCGACTGAGGTTCCGCCACATCAAGGATGCGTTAGGACAATGGCAGAAATTGGCGCGGACGCTTTCTTGCGCGCGGCGCCGTTTGCTGCAAGCATCAGTTCGCGACGCTCTGCGTCACTGGAAGGAACTCGTAGAGCGCAGGGACGTTCTCGAGCGTGCAACGCGCCGTCTCTTATCCTGGACAAAAGTGTATTGGAAGAGGCGAGTTGGTCTTGCCTTTCTTCGATTATGGCGGCATGCTACGAAAATATGTGCAGTCGAGAGAACATTGGTCAAATGGTGCCAGTGGCGGCTGCAGCTCGGGTGGAAGCAGTGGTGTCTTCAGGTCATGAGGAGCAAAGCGGCGCAACAACATTTGGTTCTCGAGAAAAGATGTGCGCTCTTTCGTCTTTGGACGCAGGACCAACTTCATCGAACTCGCGTCAGGAAACTCGAAGAGGCCTGGCTTCTTCTTTCCGGAAGGGCTTCGAAGCGTACGGAAAGGCTTCGTTCGCAAACGATTGCTCGGATGATAAGACGATGCAATTCTTTGCGGATAAGGCGTTCGTGGGGGCGCTGGAAGGTCCTTGTAGAACGTCAGAGACTTCTCGACCACTTGGTAGTTCAAGCGAAGCGCGCTTGCGATCGCCGGTTGAAAGAACGAACACTACGAAGATGGCAGCTTTCTTATCGCCAGTCTCGAGAGCGAGCAGAACACCTGGTCCGTGTATGTACCATGCAAGGACAACGATGGGCACTGCGTCTGTGGTCTGCCTCGCACGAGCGGGCTGTTCGTTTTGAGGGACTGATGTTACAAAGGCAAAGTCGATTGATGGAGGAAAGCTGGGCAAGGTGGAGAAAACGAATGCAGTTGGCCCGAGCCGCCAAAGCGCTGCGTGCAAGAGTTGAGCAGGTGATGACGCTCAAGTCTTGGGAAGTGAATGCGACGAGACTTGCGTTTGCGTGCCTTGCCCGGCATGCGTGTGCTTGCAAAAGGGTTGCGCGCTACGAATCGCTTGTTCTGCGCACAGGACGCATTTCTGCATTGACGAAGGAGTTGCTACAGCAAGCAAAAGTCTTTGGTGCATGGCGCGCCTGGAAAGTCAAAGTGCGCAAGGATCGGCAAATCGTGCGCGCATTGGGGCGCATCGATGACGCGTGGACAATGGCGCATGCGCAGCAAGCATTCTGCAGATTACGTGTTCATGCCTTGAATGAGCAAGCTGGGCGCTCGGAGCGACACCGCCTCAAGGCAGCAGCGTCTATTCGACAGGTGGGAGATCGTGCACGGGAGTCGCTCTTGCAGCTACAGCTCTCGAGATCATCGGCATCGAGGTTCTAGACTGGACAAAAAATTAAGTGAACAAGGTAAATCATGTTGCTCTTCACTAGTTGTTCATGAGAAGACCGCGATTCGCGTTAGCAAGGATCAACTCGCTTCGAAACTCCCTTCGACGATACAAAAAAGATTCATTCAGCCACACAGAACATAGACACATCTTTTCATTTGCTCCATCCCTATTCTAGAGGGAGAGAGAGAGAGAAAGAGAGAGAGAGAGAGAGAGAGAGAGAGAGAATGAGAGTGCGTCAGCAAGAAAAATCACGTGACGAGAAAACGATTCATTTTCACCTTGTGACGCAGCCGACCAACGTAACCATTTGGATACTCGTCTCTTCTTCGTCTCTCATGATCTTTGGTTGCTTTTGCCCTTTTGTGTGTGTGTGTGTTTTACTTGTTGACGCTGCCAACAATGGACGACGCCTGGTGCTCGACAATTTCGTAGCCGTTACCGCTACGAGGCACCTCGCCACTGAGGACCTTTTTGCGATCCAAAAGCGTAGCGAGCGTCTCGTCCGAAATTTCACCCACGTCGGAGTGGTGGCCCGTAAAGTCGTCGCGAAGGAGCTGGCGAAGCTCGTCCGCATCGAGACGGGTTGTTTTAGCCGAGTTGTTGATGGTGGCCTGCTTCGCGCAGACGACACGCTCGAGTTTGCGCTTGCTATTTGCGCGCTCGAGGATCTTGAGTTCGATCGAATTTGCAGCAATCATACGGTAGACCATGACGTCCTTGGTTTGTCCAATGCGGTGAGCGCGATCCTGCGCCTGATTGTCCTGATGCGGATTCCAATCGCTGTCGAAGATAATGACGGTATCCGCGGAAACAAGATTGATACCAACGCCTCCGGCCCTCGTGCTGAGCAGAAAACAAAAGTAGTCGGGGTTGTTGTTGAAACCATCCATTTGGGCCTTGCGATCCTCGAGCGAGGTGCTTCCATCGATGCGGCAAACCTTCCATTCGGGACGCAGAAACTGCATGTAGTCCTGCACAATGTCGAGCAAGGAGGTGAACTGGGAAAAGACGAGCACCTTGTGGCCCTTGGCCTTGAGAGCCGTGAGCATTTGGTCGAGCGCACGAACTTTGCCAGAAGTGTCGATGAGTCGTTGATCATTGATAAAGTTTCCAGTTGCGTCGGTGGGCTCAAAGTGCAGATAAGGATGCAGACAGCACTTCCTGAGCTGCATGAGCACGTTGTTGAGTTGAGTCTTATTACCGGTGGCGAGTTCGAGAAGTTTGCCGAACTCCTTGGCGACAATCGATTTGTACATGTCGCGCTGGGAAGCGGTCATGGGAATGTACACCACTACCTCCTTCTTGCTGGGAAGATGCTTTTCGACCTCGGACTTGAGCCTGCGCATCATGAAGGGAGCAAGGATCTTGTGCAGCTTGCTTACAATGTTTTCCTCAGCGTGCTTGCGCACGAGCTCGTTTTCGGTGCCGCGGCTGCCGTCAAAGGCAAAGACAGACTGGAAGAAGTCGAGGTCATCGAAAATCTCGGGCATGAGGAAGTTGAGCAGACTCCAAAGCTCGGCAAGATTGTTTTGAAGCGGTGTGCCTGTAAGGAGGATCTTATTCGCGCCGCCGCGAAGCACGGATCCACCGCAGAGCTGGTTGAGCTCGCGGATGAGCTTGCACTTGTGGTTCTTCAGACGGTGGCCCTCATCAACGATGATGTGCTTCCAATCGCAGTGTTGCAGGCCGGAGCGGTCACGGCATACGATGTCGTATGTGGTGACGGTGACGGGGAACTTTTTCAGATCCCGTTTGTTCGAGCGCGCAGGCTTGAGAAAACGCGAGCGCATGTCGGCTCGCTCCTCCTTGGTGCCATGATAGAGAAGGACGGGCATCTTAGGAGCCCACTTTTTGATTTCGTTGACCCAATTGTGAATCGTTGAGAGGGGCACGACGATGAGGTACGGGCCGTAAGCGCCCATGTCCCGCAGATGAGCGATCATGGCGACGGTCTGCACGGTCTTTCCGAGGCCCATTTCGTCGGCAAGAATGCCGTGGAGACCGTTCTCGTAGAGTCCAACCATCCACTTGAAGCCCTTGACCTGATAGTCGCGAAGCCGCCCGCCCGTGAGCGACTTGGGCTGTCTGCGCTGGCCGTGTTCGTCGAGCTCGTCTTCTGGCGCCACAGAGGGCTGGATCTCCTCCGCATCATCGTCGTTCTCGTTGGCCTTTGACTTGGATGAACTCCTGGCGTCAGCGGTCACGCGTTTGCCTGCGCCGGAAGAGGACACTTTGCGTCGTTTCGAGGCAGGCGCGGCGGTCTCTGGTTTGGGGCGAGGTTCCTCCAGCGTGGATCCCATAAGTTTCCGGTTGAGGAACTGGGTGTACTTTTCTGCCTTGGCCAGGAGGCGCTCGAGCGCCTGGCTCGCCTCTGCCTCTGTGATTCCCGCGCGGCGCTCCGAAATGCGCGAGGCTTCGGGCTTCCAGTCCTTGTCGTTGGCCTCGGCCGCCTTTTCCTCCTCGGCCTCGAGCTTTTTCAGCATTTTCTCCTCCGAGTCGTCCACGTTCTCGGACATTTTCGCCGTAGTGTCGCTCTTGACGCTTTTCTTTGCGCCCTTGGCAACCATCTTCGTTCGGGTTCTCGCCTGTCGTTTGGTCCTGCTTCTGTCGTTAGCGATCTTGTCGTCGGCGCCCAACGGCGACGTGCGATGGACTGTGACTGATTAACTAACTAATTAGTTAACTCGGCAAGCTGCTGCTCAGGTGCGTGCGTCGCTCGCGTTGCTGCTTTGTTCACTCGCTCTCGCTCTCGCTCTCGCTTTCCACTCGCCGCGCTGGGCCTCGGCTCGCGTTCTGCACGCCCTTCAACTATTTCACCCCCTGGCAACCAACTCTCTCTCTCGCTCTCTCTGGCTTGTCTTTCCCGCGTTGCGCGGTGGTTAAGTCGAGCGGTCCCGGTTAGGTTTGCACCCATCCAGGTTAGGTTGCGTGACGAGCCCCCCCGGGTCCGGTATCCCCCGACGAGGCCGGCGCCACCCATCTCACCGGACCCCTGTTCGCTCGCAGGGTTAGATACAAATTGCGCGACGACAGGTGGTGGGAGGGTGTGCGCCCCGCCATCGCGCCGCGGAGTGCACGCCGCAGCAGCAGCACGCGATAGCATACCACGCACCCACCCACGCAGCGAGGCGCGCCAGGGCAGCAGCAGCTCGTCGCACGCTGCCGCCGCAGACCCTCTCGCTCGCTCGCTCGCTGGCTGGCTGGCTGTCTCGCGCGCCGACGAGCCCGAGTCCGCCGCCCGCGCTCGCACCGCGCGCTTTTTCGCTGTTGCGTGCATTTCATTTCCTCTCCATTTCCCCTCCGCCGGTCGACCGGAGCTCGCTTTCTCGCCGCTCCCGCCCGCGCGACGCGGCGTCGGCGGCGCGGCCGCTGCTTGTTCCCTCCCTCCCTCCCGTCCTCCCTCCCGTCCTCCCTCCCGTCCTCCGGCCGCCGCAGCGCAGCGCAGCAGCGCAGCAGCGCAGCGAGCGCAGCGCGGAGGTACGGCCGGCGCTCCAAGGTCGCGCGCGAGTACGCGCACGTGCACGCGCACGTGCACGTGCACGTGCTGCAGCTGGCCGGGCGAGCGAGCGAGCGAGCGAGCGGGCGGCCGGGCGGGCGGGGGAGGCG
>KN805412.1:193090-211867 GCA_000818945.1 Schizochytrium sp. CCTCC M209059
CGGCAGCGGCGGCGGCAGCAGCGGCGGCAGGAGATGGAGGAGCGCGCGGCGGCCCCGGGCGTCGCGGGGGGAGGAGCCCCGAGCGCGGCGGCGACGACGACGACGACCACGGCGACGAGGACGACGAGGAGGACGGCCAGGGCCGGGCCGGAGGAGCTGGACGGCGAGGAAAAGGCGGACAAGGCGACGCCGCGCGCCAAGGAGATCGGGAACGAGGAGAAGGTGGCGGCGGTACGGGTCGATATGATGGAGGAGGAGGAGGAGGAAGAGGCGACAGGCACGACGGACGCCGACAGCGCGAGCACGCCGTCGACGCCGATTCGCGTGGCCACGCCGCCGACGCCGCCAGGAATGATGGCCATGTCGCCGCCGAGCCCTCGAGGACCCCGCCGGGACGTCTTCTCTCAAGGCCCGGGCCCCACGAAAGCAGAGAGGATCATGCTCCGGCAAGGGTCCGCACGCAAGACTCGAGTCGTCGACGTCATGCACGAGGCGTGGAAAACCCGCGCCTCGCGCGAAAACGCCTCCCCGACGCTCGAAGAATCCATCTCTTGGTGGCGCCGCATCGCCGCTCTCCTGACCAGCGACCTGTGGTTCGCACTCGGACGCTACAAGGGCGGAGGCCTCTTGGGCCCACCGCTCTCCATCCAGCAAATGTACAATGCCAAAGTAGAAATCGAACCGACACAAAGCCCCTCGGAAGGCTTCGAGAGCAGCTGCGGGCGCGCTGGTGACGAGGAAGAGCTCGACTCGAGTCTGCAGCTCATCAGCAAACGCATGAAAGAGATCCTCAGCCGCATCGAGGGCCGCTGCCGTATGTCTGCGGTCCGTTTTCTCGGCTGGATCCTCGGCAAGCTTTGGAAAGCCATCTTTTCCGCCATCGAAGTCGACCTTGAGGGTGTAAGTCGCGCGCGCGAAGGCCTCGAACGCGCAGCGCGCTCGGGAAGCGCAGTCATGCTCTTGCCAACGCATCGCAGCCACATTGATTACCTCCTCATGTCTTACTTGCACTTTGGCTTCAACTTTGCCGTGCCGCACATCGCATCGGGCGACAACCTCAACATTCCCGTCATCGGACCTCTTTTCTCATACTCTGGCGCCTTCTTTCTGCGACGATCGTTTCGCGGTGACAACCTCTACAAAAAGGTCCTTTACGGCTACCTGCTGCGCAAATTGCGCGAAGGCGCCCCCGTCGAGGTCTTCATCGAGGGCGGACGTAGCCGCACGGGAATGATTAGCGAGCCCAAGCTGGGAATGATCCTTATGGCCGTCCGCTTCGTTCGCGAAGGCTCGGTTCAAGATGTCACGCTCTTGCCCAGCAGCATCGACTACGAGCGAACGCTCGAAACCGAGGGTCACGTGGCGCAGCAGCTGGGCTCCAAAAAGAAAAAGGAGTCTCTCTTTGGCACCATCCGCTCCGGCCTTGGCATCCTTTTCGGCGCGTCCAACTATGGCCAGGCCTACGTAAACTTTGCAGACGGCATCTCTGTGCGCAAGGTCATCGACGAAGTCGAGGCTGCGCACGGCGGTGAACAGGACGTCTGCTATGTCCCCGAGGAAGTCTACGTCAAGGCTGTCGCCCGCCATGTGATCCTCGGTCAAAGGCGCGTCAGTTATCTTACCCCGGTTGCTTTCGTGGCCGCTGCGCTCCTTGGATCTCCCGAACACGAGAGCAACGAAGAACCTATGAGCAAGGGGAGCGCTAGCAGTCACATGTCTTCTTTCGCAGATGTCGACATCCTCGCGCACCCCGAGACCGGCCTGCTGCGACGCATGGCGTTTTTATTTCGCCTTGCTCGTGCCTCCGGTGCCTGCTTGCCGCCCAACTTGGATCTCGAAGATGACGATAATGCCATTGCAGTCATTGAACGCGCTCAGGAGGTGCTGCGTCCGTTTCTCGCACCCGTTTCCACTCATAACGAGCAAGTGCCCAAGACCGTCTCAAGCGTTAAATATGCTGCTGCTCGTGGTGACCACAGCGAGGAAGAAGAAGTCAAGCTACTGCAAGGGGATGAAGCGAACGGGGAAGAAGAAGAAAAAGAAGAATTTAAGATTGATGTCAAAGAGGATAAACGCGCTTTGCAAGGCTCGTCTCCTTCGTCGTCGTCTTCTTCTCTTCCCTTTCAATCAGCGAGCAAACTTGAGGACGAAGCAGCGCGGCGACTTCGCCTGCGCTACTCATGTGGCCAGCTGCTCCCCAAACTTGCGCCAGCCTGCGTTGTCGCAACCGCTCTCCAAGTCAAGACGAGCAACATTTCACGGGGAGCGCCCGTAAGGGTAGAGAGCGTGCTGCGTGGTGCCTCTTTTGTGGCTGATCTTGTACGCAACAACGTACCTGGCGCAGATCTGGATCCCGCTGCTCTCCGCATGGCGCTTTCGGACTTGGCAGAAGCAAGTGTGCTTCGCATCGTTGCTGAGCATGAAGACGGAAGTCCTGCACAGGTCGCCGTGTCCACGGACGCGGCCTCAGAAGACCATTTGCGCATGCTTCGCGTCCTTCTTGCGCCCGCAGTGAGCTCCTGTTGCGCAGTTCTCAATGCCATCATTTCGTTAATGCACAAAGGCACCTTTTCTCGTGAGGAAGTCATTGAAATTGCGCGTCAGAGCATTCTCCGCCAAGCGCGGGGAGAGGTCACAGACTGGGCGCGCCGCCATGCTTCGCACGAGGATGGCGTCCATTCACTCGGTCCTGTGGTCGCTGCGGTCGAGGCCCTGTCGAACGTCGAGCTGCGCGCTGCCGTCAAGACAATTCAGTCCATGGGCATTATTGCGCCGCCTTTAGCTAACGGGTCTATGGGTCTGGGTGGCTTTGGGTCGGCGTCGCAGGCTTCTCTGATGTCGTTCTCGTCGTCGCGATCATTCTCCTCGCTTAATAGCAGCGACGAGAAACGATCAGCTTCAAGTTCAGCAAATGGCGCCGACGCACCGGCGCCAGTTGAGCCAAGTGCGCAGAATCAGCTCGAAGTGTGCGCCGCGTTTTGCAAACGTGATGGGATGGAGCTCTTGGAGAAGCTCTCATCTTTTCAGCGGTACCTCTATCGAGAGACGCCTCCTCACGAGGATTGGGAGGCTGTCCTCGCCCAGGCTTCCAACAGTCAGCAGCAGAGCGCAGGCGCGGGGGGATCGTGGCTGTCTTGGTCTCGTCTCAGCGCATTGGTACTCTCTGCAGCCGTTCTCGCGCCTATGCTTGCGTCGCGAGCGCGTCGCAGCAAAGTAATGTGAGGTGAATGTGGGCTTTGCGTGTTTTGCATCGTTACAGACGCGAAAATGAAAAAGAGAGATACAGACTGGCCCGTGTTTTGGTATTTCTCGCATTGTTCTCGTCAGCACCATTATCATCTTCATCATTGTCGCAGGGAATATCTGGTTAATAGAAAAATAGGGGATTTAGTTGCTATTCCACGAAAAAAAAATTGACTAACCCTTTTGTGAGTTGAAGCTTTCACGCTTGCACTCCCGCTTCAAGCATGCGTTGCCGCTGCTAAGAACTCCTTCCGTCGCAGGCACAACCTTCTCATTCTTTTTAAAAACTAACTTACTTCACCAAAAAATGGCCGCCTCACCCGCTCGCCGTCTCTCGCAGCTTGGAAAATTTCCTTTACTGCTCCAGCATTTGCGACTGCACGATCATCTTTGATATTGTTGCATCCACACTCAAGAGCATTTGGTTCAAAAATCTCGCATATTCTTTATATCTTGGCTAACTCATGTTTGAACTAAAGCTTTCACTCTTGCGCTCCGCGTCAAGCATGCGTCGTCGCTGCTTGGGGGTCATTTCGTCGCCCAGTACCTTATTAGCCTTTTCGGGAAGAAAGGCCGCCTCGCCCGCCATCTCAAGTAGCTTGGGATTTCCCTTTACTTCCGACGGAACAATAATCATAGATCCCGTGGCATCCTTGCTCAGCACCTGGTTCAATTTATCTGCAGATTCTTTTTGGCGATCCTTTTCTGCTTTGGCCTCGGCCCGTTTCATTGCCTGGATCTGATCGGCGTGCATCTCGGAGCCGCGACGCTCCATGATTTTCTTGGGCAGCAACTTTTCATCTCCCGTAAGTTGGATTGTCTTCTTCGATATCGTCGTGTCCTTGGTCACCTGATTGCGTACGTTTTCCATGAGCTTTTCATCGCTCGAGCCGCCGAGTTTCTCAAAGGCCTTGGTGCTCACACGATGTTTTAGGCTCAAGTCCGCGAGCCGAGGGTCGTCCTCCGGATTCAGGTCAAGAATGCGCTCAATTTCTGCGCGCTTAGCATCGGCTCGCTCTCGCGCCTCCTTTTCCTCGGCGCGAATCATGGCAAGCCGCTGTGATCGAGTCATGTCCTCGTCGCCGAGTCGTTTGGCGGCCTTTTCAGGCATGATAAAAGCACATCCAAGCTTTCCCAGAACTTTGGGCGTAATTTTCGTGCCGTCAGCGACGTACTTGCGCGCTCCAGCATCAAGGCTTTCGTCTCCGAGCAGTCCGAGGGCTTTCGTGTTGACCTTGACTTTCATGTTCAAAAGTCTGGGTTGATCTTCGATCACAATTTCCATGAGCTTTCTCTGGACGTCCTTGCCCGTGTACAGCTTCCGCCGCTCGGCCCCAAGCGGGGGTGGAGCGGAGATTGGTTCTCGGGGGCTTTCCTCGCCGGTTTCTTCGATCATAGCGTTCGCCGTCTCAGCGTACGAGCCGCCTACTGCATAGTCTGCCTCATCCTCGGTAAACTCATCGTCATGAATATATTCGATATTATTTTCGGTAGCCTCTTTGTCATGAGCAGAAGCTTTAACGAGCTCGTCGACCTTTTTCGTGTATTCGGCAGAGAGATGGTCGTAGAGCTCCTGGATCTCCTTCTTGGAGAGCGACGGGCGATCAGGATTAACACACGCCTCCTCAAAGGTGCTCGCGCCACTGCCCATGGTTGCGATCGCCGCGAGCAAGAAAAGAATTCCCTGCGCGTAGTTGTGTCTCCGCGATCCGCGTGCCACTCGTCGTCTACGGTCGCGCTCCGAGCGAGCGCTCCTGCCCTCTCCCGACGCGCCTCGCGCGGCGCTCACTCGGGTCTGCCGCGGAGCGTCCGCACCAGAGTCCGCTTCTGCTTCTTCTCTAGTTTACCAAAAACCTAAACCTCGCAGGCACATCAAGCAGACGGCCACGACTCTCCTTCCTCTCCATCAAAGTCGTGCATTGAGTGGGCACACTCCCCCACTCTTTCCCTCGTGTCCGCGCCCGACTATACCGGTGTGGGGTTCTTCCCGCGACGCCGTGGATTCGTTTTAGTACACACCTTCACCCACAGTATATAGCGCATTATGTGTGTCCTTTGCAAAGTACAAGGCGGGTGGAGACGGCGACGACTCGACGAGCTCCCCGGTTGACGCCATCTTCGCGGCGGGCCGTCTGGGCCCTGGCGTTGGCTTTCCCTTCCTTCTTTCTTCAGCCTGCCTGGTTTTCGCAGGACACGATACGCTATTTGTCCATCTATCTAGTAGCAAGTCTGAGGGACGGCGGCGCCACTCTCTCTGTCAAGGACTTCGAGTCTGAGGATACGCGCAACGGATCAAAAGTAGAGAATGCAAGAGTTTCGCGCCAAGATGCAAAGGGATCATAAAGGAAAGGGAGGGCGGTTGGCGACAGGCAGCAAACAGACTCTGTCCTAGCGACGACGCTGGCACAGTGCGTGGGCAAGGAGGGAGAGAGGAGAGAGAGAGAGAGAGAGAAAAGGTCGTGGCCTTCAAGAGCGCGAGCAAGAAAATGCAGGGCGATCAGGAGCAACACCCAAGAGTAAGCTCCTCCTCCTCCTCTTCCTCTTCCTCGCAACAGCATCATCAGCAGCAAAGACAAGACGGAAACGATGACGCCCGCGATGAGGGTCCCGTACGCTCAACGCGAGTCTCCAAAGGTTTTCACGCGCCTGCTCGAAGAGCACGCATTGATTCGCAGACAGTGGAGCCAAGCAATATACGGTTCCGCACGAACTTTAGAAATACCGTGTATCAGGTCATGGTGAAGCGCGGGTGGAAAGAAACGGACTCCGACATGGACTGGGACATTCACTGGTCTGATCGCGACTGGATCATCGATCACTTTGACAACGCTCACTTTGAAACATGGCAACGCGTGAATCACTATCGCAATGATCGAGAGTTGTGCCGCAAGGATCTTCTCATCAAAAATCTCAAACGTCAAAAGCGCCAGCTCGAACGAGACGGAAGCGCGGAGGCAGACGCGTACGAGTTCTTCCCCGACACCTTTGTACTTCCTCGCGAGTATGCCATCTTCGTGGAAACATTTAAGAAAGCGGGCGCCACGACAGCGACCTGGATCATGAAACCGATCGGCAAATCGCAGGGCCGTGGCATCTTCCTCTTTCGAAATTTGAACGATATTCGCAAGTGGAAATCTGAGACGCGCTGGAAGGCTGACAATGCCGACGTCGAGTCGTACATTGTCCAACGCTACATTTGCAATCCTTACCTCGTGGGTGGTAAAAAGTTTGACTTGAGAATCTATGCGCTCGTCACCTCGTTCACGCCTCTCAAGGTTTATTTGCATCGGAGCGGTTTTGCTCGCTTCAGCAACTCGCGGTACTCGTCACTTGCGAGTGACATGGCCAATCAATATGTGCATTTGACCAACGTAGCTGTGCAAAAATCGGCAGACAACTACAACAAGGCCACTGGAGGCAAGTGGGGACTTCGCGACCTGAAGCTGTACCTCATGTCCCGGCACGGCGTTGAACGCACGAATCAGGTTTTTGCGGACATTGAAGACATTGTGCTTCGCAGTTTGCAGAGCGTGCAAAAAGTGATGATTCATGACAAGCACTGCTTTGAGCTCTACGGGTACGACATTATGATCGACGACCAGCT
Organism: Schizochytrium sp. CCTCC M209059; assembly: GCA_000818945.1. Lineage (NCBI taxonomy): Eukaryota > Bigyra > Thraustochytrida > Thraustochytriidae > Schizochytrium > Schizochytrium sp. CCTCC M209059. The sequence goes on from KN805412.1 coordinate 199,938, forward strand.
CAAGCCTTGGCTCATCGAGGTCAATGCGTCGCCATCGCTTGCGGCAAACACGGACGAAGACTTTAGTTTAAAGTTTCGTTTGCTCAACGACATGTTCGACATCGTGGACATGGAGGGTCGCCGTACAGGTGAAGAGACGCGGGTTGGCGGCTTTGATCTCATGTTTGACGCCGCTAACGAGGGTCGTGGTCGCAAACGTCGCGTTGAAGCGGGCTACGTGTCCACTCTCGGAAGTGAGACGCCGTAAACAAGAGCAAAAACGAAAGGGACTATCGGCTGTGAACAAAGCGCGCAACCTGCCACTCAGATTCTCGCTCAGCCTGAGCACCGCGACTTCAACCTTCAATCGGCAAGGAAAAGGTGGTGTTGAGTGACCCAACCTAACTAAAGCCATGTGAGGTGTGCGTGCGCATCCAAACCAAAGACCGGACAGGATGACCTCAGCACGCGACGCGTGGACGCTCGCCCTCGCCGCGCACGGCGCACGCTTTGTAGGCGTGCACGATGGCAAAGGCGTAGGAGACAAGACCAAGACGCCTGCAAACGAGGACCACGAGGGCAACGTCCAGGCCGAGGACTTTAACCATGTGACCAGCTCATCTCAGGAAGCACCACGGCCGCGGCTGAGCCTTGAGCGGCGCGCGGCGCTGGCCTGGGCGCGACTTTGGCTCGGGATTCGGAAAGTTCAGGCTTTGCCTCGAGTGTTGTTCACGGCGCTGAGGCCGTATTGGCTTGCCGGAGCATCCGTGATCGTCTTGGGTACTCTTGTACGGCGCTGGCGAAAGATTCTCGAGGGACGAAGCCGCTGGCACGCCCTGCAATGGGTTGTGTTGCTTGATATGACAATTTTCAATGAGCTGCGGTGGATTGCGGCAGACCCCGTGCACCGACTTGATTGGCTTGGTCATGGTGCAAATCAGACGCAGCCCGGGTTGTATCGTGCCAAGAATTTTGGTGGCAGCTCTGCGCAACGGCGCATGGCGAAAATACTGTATCATTGCGAGAGTTTTGCTGCTTACCTAGGCTATCGTGCGCCCAGCTGGATGCTTCAGGGCGACTTGCGCACTGTGATCCCGACCATCTCATACAGACCGAAACCTTTGATTTACACTCGCTTTAGCTTCGTGTCTCGACATTCGTCCGATGATCCGCATCGGGTGACGCTTGACATGGCTTTCCCTGATCCTGAGCGGAGTTTTCCGATCCAAGACGAAGGCGACGTGAATGGCAATGAGGACTCCCGGCCCGTGGTGCTTCTTATGGCAGGCGTCGGAGGCGACTCGAATGCACCTTATATGCGCGATCTTGTCGCTGCATGCACGTCGCGTGGATGGACTGCATGCGTACTCTTGGCACGTGGCCTCGGGAGCTCTCTGGATGTCCCTTCCGTTGGGCAGTTGTTCAATCCAGCCGACACCGGTGACGTGCTGGACACGATGGCGCTTTTGCACAAAGTGGAACCGCAACGTCCCATCTTGCTCGCAGGCATCTCCATGGGTGCCATCGCGTTGTGCAATGTGCTGGGTCGCCATGCAGACGAAATACCCGCATCGGTGGCGGGCTGCGTCGCTGTGAGCGGCGGCTTCAAGTGCGACATGCTGCACTGGGCGCGCTACGAAGCAGTATACCAGCCACTTATCGTGTCGGAAATTCTGGGCGAAGTGGTGGCCCGATATGGGCATGATTTTGAAGTCGCAGGGCTGAATCTGGGCACTGTCGTTGCAAGCCGTACATACACAGACCTCTTTACCAACTTTTTCTCAGTCTTGCCGCCTCCCGCCCGGGCGCTCGAGGCAGCAGCTTTTACAGGTTGGAAGGCCGCTCAAGAAGGCGTCGAGTATCGCCGCAACATTCGTGTGCCCCTGTTGCTCTTTGCCGCAAGCGATGATCCGCTGCACCATCCAGACTTGATTGGCGTCGAGACACGCGAGTATCGCTTTGACAATCCAAACGTGGCGTACCTGCTCACTCCCGAAGGTGGACATGTTGGTTGGCCGACAAGCGCCTGGCCGTCTGATTTTAACATCATCTGTGACGTGACGACCCAGTTTCTACACGCGTCGCTCGACGCGAGAAAGGCGTGGTAAGGCCGAACGATGATTGAATGAGTGTAGGAATGACGTAATCAACTTACTGTTATCAAGGTGCTTCACGTGTCAGTGTGCAAGAGACATGTCGCTTTGTTCGTACGGGAAGTTTACAACCGTGGCCCAAGTCGACGATTGGCGAGCAAAGGCTTTCTTTCACCTGGCTTGCTTCCACCATAGAATACACTGCACTCACTATAAATAAGTGTTGTGCAAGGTGTGTGCGCGTCATGTTGATGACGCCAACGCAGCGAGCAAAACTTGATGACGTTCGGAGAGGCGCTGGCTGGGCGTGCGTGGGTACGTGGGCTTGGGTGCGCACGCTTGCGGAGCTGAGCGGACGGGCAAGGGGGCAGCGGCGCGTCAAGAGGGCAGTCGTGGCGAGTCGTAGGTCGCAAAGGGCGTCCTTGGTCCTTGCTCATTGGAGCGACAGGCCGGGAGCGCCGTCGAGAAAGACCACCACCACCACCACCACCGTCACCACCACCGCCGCCGCCACAGCCACAGCCAAAGCCAGAGCCGCAGCCAAAACCCCCGTCGGCGGTCGGAGAAGCAGAGCAACGTGCTACATTCGACGAGGAGGACCGCTAATCGTTGAGATAGAGTCGCAAGCCCAGATAGTTTGTCGCCGCACTAAGCACGCTCGATGGCGCCGCAACGTGAACATTTTAGCGCCTACTTGGCCGCAAGCGCCGGTGCAGCGGCGGTAAACTACCCACTTTGGAAAGCGTCAGCGGTGAGCCAGTCGGCCTTTATCCAGCCGCAGGGTGATGGTTTGGCGGCTCGCTTTCAAGTGTTCAAACAGGCAATTGCGCCGCCGTATCGCGGGATGCCAGCGGTGATTTTTGGCATGACCTGGGCGCGGTGCGCCATCTTTTTTGGTTCGGACTACTGGCGGCCACGATTACAGCAATGGGGCGCCCCAGATGCGGTGGCCATGATGACGCCGCCACTCGTGTTCTCGTCCATTGTGCAAATTGTGAACATGCCCATTGTGCGCGCGAGCATCACCATGCAAAACCCCAAAGTTGAGAATGATCCGAACTTTAGGACGACCGTGTCAACGCTGCGACACCTGGCAGAGACCAAGGGTTTTTTCAAGCTTTGGCACGGTCTTCCTGCGGGGCTGATCAAGAGCGTTCCTAAGTACATTACCTCGGTAGTTGTCAAGGACTTATGCGAGATGTACTTGCCCAAGGCAAGCACGGAGTCCGAGTTCCTTACCCGTTCATGCATCAAGAGTGTCGTGGCTGGCGTCGCGGGCGCGGTTTTGACCAATCCGGCTGACATTCTGCGCAACGAGATGTTCAAGACAGACCTCGGACTTCTCGATACGGTTCGGAAGCTCCGAACTGACGAGCTGGCGCGGAGACCAAATGCGAGCAGTCCCTTTCTTGCCTCGATGGGCTGGGTCACGCGGGGTCTCGGATCTAATCTGGTGGCAGTATCTGTGCCGATTACTCTGACCATTTTCCTCACGGATTTTTTCATCCGCATGGAGTCTGGTCCAAACTATGTGCGCTAGTGGACTATATCGTCTCCAACAAAGACAACACAACCACAACAACAACAATAATAACGACGTCTGCGGCAAAAGTGATGACGACGACGAGGAGGAGGAGGAGGAGATGTTCAGGCCTAGGACCTGACAATTTGCCCTCTTTTCGCGCACCCTCCTTATCGACTTTTTCTTTCTTTTTACATGCGTACAACGAGCTCGGAGGCGGGCGGACGAATGGACAAGTGGACAAATGAACGGACAGGCTTTAGCGTCTATCCAACGAGTCGCGCAATGGTGAGACCAGACTCTGCGCCGAGAATGACGTTCTATTGGCAGCGTTATCCTGGGCCGGCATCGTGAAAATCAAAATTGAAGATCAAAATCGAATTGCCCTTTCGAACGGAAAATAAGAGAAATTACAAATTGATGCCATCTTTCTCGATAAGACTAGATCCTGGATGGCACTTGACAAATCCGCGCGAAGCGTAGACTTGGTGTTATAACTGATGCGTTCTCCACGCAATGATCAACTTGGTAGTATGCTGGATTTACCTCGCCATCAGCACGCGATGACTTTTGACTTGCTGTTGCTGCTGTTGTTGTTGCTGCTGTCTGTCTGACTGGCTGTCTGGCTGTCTGTCTGTCTGTCTGTCTGTCTGTCTGTCTGTCTGTCTGTCTGTCTGTCTGATTGATTGATTGATATACTACTGCTGCTGCGCGAAGACATACTTGGTAGGGACAAAGTGCTTCATCGTCGAGCCCGTGGCCTGGTCAACATGCTGACTGACTGACTGATTGATCGATTGATTGATTGATATACTACTGCTGCTGCGCGAAGACATACTTGGTAGGGACAAAGTGCTTCATCGTCGAGCCCGTGGCCTGGTCAACATCATCATCGTCAAACTGAACCCCACAAAGGATCGTCCCTGGCGGGTGCGGCATTGCCGAGGGCCCATTGCCCGACTCTCGAAACGGGGTGGAGACCAAGGTAGCCTTGTAAAAACAGGTCGTCTTGGGATAGACAGCGAGAACTTTTTTCCCGCGACTGGAAAGGCGTACTTTGGCCGTATTGAGTGTCTCCTTATCTGCAAGGAGTACCACTTTGGTGACAGGCAAAACATAGCGAGTCTTACTATCGTCTACATCGGCGACAGTGACAAGATCCGGATTGGCTTGTGAGAATTCAGAAACCTTGCAGACAATCCAAGTTGCGTCCGCCTCGATGTAGGCCGCGACGAGACGACCAGGCGTGTATGGAGACTCTTGGATTTCTCCGGAGAGCTGAAGAATGTCTTTGAGATAGTCGATATCGGAGCGAAGTCGCTTGAGGTTCTGCTCTGACATGTCGAAGAGCTGGTCTGAAATACTGCGTTTCTCCGCAATCTTTTGTTTGAGTGAGGCGCGCATCGTGACGAGTGGTTTGAATTCATCGCTTTCGCGCAGCTTCTTGACGACTTGCGCCCGACCCTCCGGTGTCGTCTCGTTTGCGCACTGCTCGCGAGCCCTCTCCACGAGGGTACCTTGCAGAGCTGCGAGTCTGTGGACTTCCTTGGTACATTTTTGATCGAGGTCGCGCATCAAAGTTGTGTATCTGCGGATCTCCACGGGCATGACTTGCAGCATGTCAAGATCTGAGCGAGCAGTAAGCGTGGGAAAATTTCAGCAATTTATGTGTATATATCGCGCGGGCGAACGAAAGCGGTCGCGTTAGCCAAATTTATGCACGTGATGGTCGTTCAAGAAGGAGCGGGGACCGGTAAAATGAGAGGCTTGGGGATACTTACATTCTTCGAGGACGCTGCCCTTGCCATCCTGCCCGTAGGAGTCAGAGCCGTGAGGAGCCATGGTTTTCTCTGCAAAGGTTGCCTGTCCACGTCGCCCCTCGGTGCGACCTGCGCACAGCCCGGCGCGCGTGAGGCGTGCGTGCGCGCGCGTGCGTTCGTTCGTTCGTTCGTTCGTTCGTTAACAATCTATACGAGAAAAAAAAAAAAAAGGGCCTTCAGGAAACGGTTTCATGTATCGTTACGGCCGTTGCATTTCAATGACGGTTATCATCTCCATCTGTTGTAGGCTAGCATTACATGTCGATGCCAATCGAGTAATCCATTCTTTGCAACAGCAGCAGCTCTCCTCTGTCTGGTTGATGACCTAATTTGAAAGTACACTCGCATGGTAGGCCAAGAGCGCGATGCCTCGTGCTGTCATGATATATTTCACGCACGTGTTGATTGCTAAGCAATCGCTTCATTGGGCCGGGCCAACCACTCGATACATCTCGGTCTTCCTGCACTCACGGCATGCATGGGCAATCAGCCTCAGCACAGCGCGGTTCGAACGATGGTGTGAGTCGGCGCGCGAGCGCGTGTGCGCGAAGAGCGTCCGACTATGCCAGACACTTTTCCCTTTCTTTTTCGGGTCCCTGGACCCGTCAGTGTCGGCGATCGCGAATGCTTTTGACGAGCGCTCTCAGCCCAGCCCGCAGCTTTTTTCCCTTGTATACTATGGAAAGTAGGCCGCACGTCACCAGGACTGGACTACTTACTTCTCAGCCCTCGCCCTGGCCGCCCGACCTTCCGCCGCGCGGTCCGGTCTGCCTGGTCCTCGCGCGTCCATGTCTGCGCGCAGCAGCAGCGGCAGCGGCGGGGGGGGGGGCGCGCCGCGTGCGCTCGGTTCTCGAGCGCCAGCGCCTGCGAGGGCCCGGGGCGGTGACATCCCGGAAGCATGGCGCCGCCGCCTTCGACGCGCCCGCGCACTAGACGCACGGGCCTGCCTCTTCGACGCCGCGAAGCCGGGACCACCGCACCGTGACGCCAGCTTGCCTCGCCCCCGCCGCCGGTCGACGCGCAAGAGCCTCTCCGTCTTCAGCCACCTCCGTCTCCAGCGCGAGGGGGGCGGGGCGGTCGTGCAGATAGATCAGGGTCAAGGCTGCACGCGCTGCTACTGCTGCACGCGCCGCACAACCAGCAGCAGCGCAGTCGACAAGCAAGCTCCCTGACAGCACGAGTCCTCGTCAAGGGCACGGAGTGCGAGGCTGGCACGGTGCGGCTGGGTGCGTCAATCTCCAGCAGCTCTGCTTGCACCGCGCCTCTTCCGAGTCCTCCACGGCTGGGTTGTTGCCGCTCCCGGTCTCAAGAAGTTGCTCTCCACAACAGCAGTCAGATAGATGGATGTAGAGTCAATCTACCGAATGCTACTTCTGAGCCTTTTGCGAGGCGAGGCGAGGCGAGACGAGTGGACTCGCGACCAGGACCAGCCGCCAAGCCCGAGACGGACGAGGCCGCGCGCTGCGCCAGAGAGAGCTGGCCGCAACGCAGGCAGGCGGGCGCCGAGGCGGGCTGCCGAGCGCGAGCTGTGCGCGGGCGCGGGTGAGAGGCGCTCTCAGTCTGAGGAGAAGGGAAAAGGGATAAAGAATGGCACTGCTTGCTTGCTTGCTTGCTTGCTTGCTTGCTTGCTTGCCTAAGAAGAAGTCGGCCGCCTTTCATTAAGAAAGAGGAAGGAGAGAGGCCCGAAGCAAGGGCGCAGCAGAACCAGTTTGCCAGGCCGAGGGGAAGGACTCGCCGAGCGCGCGCGCGGGCGCAGCAGGCCAGACCGCGACGCGCGTGCGCCGCGGAGCCGCGCAGGAGCTCTCTGGAGAGCGCGCCCGCCCTCTCGCGCAGACAGGCACGCTGGCTCGCGCGCTCGTGCGGCGCGGCGAGGCGCTCTCGGGCCGCGGGAGAGACAGCAGTCCAGAGAGATAGGAGATAGCTAGTACACGCGCCGCCATGTTGGCGTCGGTGCTGGAGACAGCGGCCAAGCGCATGTCGGTGCGCATGAGCCGCGCGGAGCCGGCGGCGGCGCCCAACCGGAACAGCTCGAGGTCCGGCGCCACGGCGGCGACCGCGTCCACCTCGTTTGCGAGCGTAGACATCGCCTCGTCGCCGCTGGGCGTGCTCATGGCCGGCGGGAGGTCGGTGCGCATGGAGGGCGTACTTAAAGTGCGAGTTGACCGGCGCAAGGGGCGGTCGCCCTTTGCGTGGAAAGCGCGCTTCGTGGTGCTCGAGGAGGGAAGGCTGCGCATTACGCGAAGCGAGGACGATGACGACGCTTACCTGAACTCCTTTTCTCGCACAAGCACGAGCTCGAACGTATCGACCGGGGCCGGCTCCCTCGGAGATAACAAGTTCGCGCTCTCCTCCCTGGTAGACATCCGCTTTGCGAAACGAGGCAGCCGCGAATTCGACCTCGTCGGACCTCAAAACCAGCATCTCCGTCTGCGCGCCAAGAATGGTGAGGAGGCCGAAGCCTGGTTGCAGCACATTCTGCAAGAAATGCGAAACCAGGCGCAGCTCCATCTCAAGTGCGCAGAGCTCATGCTCAAGCAGAACCAGGCACACAACGCGGAGGCTGTGCTTCGTCAAGCTCTCTTTATGATGGAGCTATCGATGGGGCCTGTGCACAAGGGCGTTGCGGACGCCCTCGAAGCACTTGCCAACTTTATGGCCTCTCAAGGTGACGAAGATGCCGCCGCTGGCTTCGAGGAACGCGCCGAAGATATTCGCGAGACACTGGCCAATGGCCGAACGACTATGAAGCACTTTAGCGGCGATAACGCTGGTCTCAAGGAGCTGCGCATGTGGCTCGAGCTCCAGAACCGTGCCGAGGACGGCGCTGACGCCATGGAGCGTGCTCTTGAAATGCAGCGTCGCGAGGCAGAACTCATCAACGTCATGTCTGACCAGCACGCGACGCGAGTCCAGGAGCTGCAAAACAAGGCTGTCGCCGCAGAACGCCGGGCTCGCGCCGCCGAAAAAGAGCTTGCCCTCTTGCGTGTCGCCAAGCGGAATCGTTCAAGCATGTCCGAGTACGGCGCTTCAGCGGCAGCGCCAGCGGCAGCGCCAGCGCCAGCGCCAGCGGCACCTGCGACGCCCGCGGCAGAGGACAAGTCGAATCTTCGTAAGTCCGTAGGTCGCATCATTCGTCGTTTGAGTATCTCGCGCAAGCGGAGTGCGAGCAGGTCCATGACGAAACAGCTGCACCAGGGCACGGGTTTGACGAGCATGGCATCAGCCGGCGCAAGTGCTGAAGGCGAGTTCAACGAGAACCGCGCGCATCCCGAGGATGAGCTCGAGGCCAACCGTGGTCTTGCGTTAGCTGCCGCATATTGCCCAGGCATCGATGATGACGATGGTGAGGAGGTCGAGGATGATTTCATTCAAGATGAAGAAGACGAAGATGACGAAGAAGACGAAGATGATGCCTTTGATGCTGACACGGAGGAGGAGGACGAGATTGTTGAACTGGCCTCGAATCCCTGGGACGAGGAGCCCGACGAGAGCGAGGTCCGAGCGCTTGCAGAGTCTTTTGCCTTGCAAGACCTCGAGGGTCTTGAAGCGAAGGAGCAGGAACTTGTTGAGCTGCAACGTGCGAGTGAGGAGGCCAAAGAGGCGTCCGAGCTGGAAATGCGCCGTCGCATGCGTTCTCTTAAGGCCAAAAAGGCTCAACGGCGGCGCAGCCATGGTGTCACGGGCATGCAAGTGACCCTGCAGCGATCCATGACGCGACACAATGACACGGGCGCTTGCTATCTGTGTCACGATCCAACGTCTTCCGGAGGCGTGCTTTTTGCGAAGTGGAGTCGTGAGCCCGTGGAGGGTTCGATCGGGCGCTTTTACGCTGGCAAGGGCGTCAACGTAGCGAACTTCAAGTACTCACTTAACCATGGGCGCCAAGACCTTGCGGGTGGCTTTTCCAAGTCTGGGGGCGTATCCCGATATCATGAGGGCATCATTGCCTTTCTCAAGCTCGCTTTTGACCATAGCAGTGTGCAGGTGTCCGTGATCGGAGGACCACTTGCGGTGCGAGTTTACCTGTTGCGCGACGAGTTTGTCTTTAACATTTCTCCTGGAGCTGTCTTCTCGCTGCTCGGCGTGGAGGGCATTGCGGTTGTGAACGAGGCGAATGAAGTCTTTTCGGGCATTGCCAAGCTGCCGCTTGAGCAATTCTGCGTCATGGGCGCGCAAAACGGCCACTCCATTTCCCTACGCTCCCGTAGATCGCAGGGTTCGCATCGTAGCGCCTTTTCTCGCGCGTCGTCGGCGTCCTCCTCGTCGTCTTCCTTTTCTTCTTCTTCGCTGCGTGCCAGTGAGGAAGCGGACGTTGAGGATAATTCATGTTGAAGAAAATGTTGAACTAATTTTGTTTCGTTTGTAGCTCCTCGACTTTGTTCAAACTCTCTTCGTGAAGAAGGCCCGCACAAACGTTCGTTCAAAGAGTGCGGTCGTTCTATTTTTAGATTTTGTGAACTAGTTGCGCTCAAGTGTGCATCTGCTCAAAGATTAGACTGCTTTGTTTATGTGGACACTATTTTTTGTTCATGTGGGACTACTTTGATTGCCCACATGAGACTGGATTGCTCAAGTAAGACTCTTTGCCTCGATGAGACTGCTATCCACCAATTAGAAGATAAATAGCGCAACGACGAACTGAAAGCACGCAAATATATCTTACGAGCTTTGCGCGCTTGCGCTCGAGAGTCGCTCGGCGCGATAAGAATAGCTGGCTCAAACATCACACGAAAACACGGGGAAAAAAATCACATCAATGGTCAGACGATAGCACATCAAGAAATAGAAAAGCAATTGACAAACACACACAAACGCTAGTGGGCCTCAAGAAAGTATACAGGGAGTCAATCATTCAGATTCGTCGTGTGCATGTCAGTTCGCTGCCAATAATGAGGCAAGCACTCCAGATGCTACAGCTTGTGCTTGCACCATCGGGTCAGTGGGCCAAAGTCCATGCGCAGGAATGTTGGCATGAACTCCCATGGCAAAGACATGAGGCGTAGCCTTTACACGAAATGAACCAGGTTCGACCTCGAGCCCGCGTTGGTTGCTTTGGTGCCATTCTGCCGGAAAGGAGTCGGCTCCGAGCGTTGCATCTGCCTTGATGGCCTCCATTTCGAGGGCGCCGAAATAAGAGCATAATGATGTGCAGAGTGTCTGCATTGTTGATGCGGGGTACGCGCGAGAGGAGGGACATATCGGCGTCGTGGACGCGCACACGAGTGCGTCAAAGTCAACGGTACGGCCTGACGAGAGGACGAGGCCGTCGCAATAAACAGAAGCGACTTGGCCAACGAGAACGGTGTCTGGTGCGGCATCGCCAGCCCAGAGAAGACGCCACAGCCAAGGCGTCTGCGGCGCCTCGTTGACTAGAACAACCTTTACAAGCGCCTTTTGCGCCTGATTTGCATGGAGAAGCTCAAGACGTGCACGCAGCTCACGTACGACCTCGAAGCCGGCGTCTCCGTCGCATACGACGACGACTTCGTGCGCGGCGAGCTGACGCGCATCGCGGCGGGCCCTCTTCCGGCGGGACGCCCTGCTCCGTAGGCGCACCAACACCACGGAGACGGCTAGTGCCGACGCCACGGCCGTCGCGAGAGCCACAGAGGCGGCGGAGCTCGAGCTGGTCTTGCTCTTCATTGCTCGTTCGCTCAAGCCTGGCCTGGCCTGGCCTCGCCGGGCCTCGCGGGGCCTCGCTTGACCTTTTTCTCCGCAGCTAGCTTCAAGATCTGGCTGCCTGTTTGGGGTTTGGGGTTTATTTTGCAGCTGCAGCTGCAGCTGGCCGGGCGACGTGCTGTCACGGTTTGCGGCCAACTTAAAAGCCTGCCTTGCGTGCAACGCGGTCGTGGTCTAAGGCTTCTTTCTGCGCCTCGGGCACTTTTGTTGCCAACTTGGAGTGGCCTCTGCCACGCCACAGCCAGCCTTGATTGGCAATTTGCTGGGTGCTCGAGTCGCCGTGGAGGCCGAGACCCTTGGGGGAGGTGAAGAAGTCTACCTCGCAAACGCAGCGCAGCGTCTCGAGTCGGTGCTGGGCGAGCTTCACTTTGATGATATCCTCGTCATTTCGCTCTTGGGACGTGGGTAGATGAACGATTTTATTACGACCGTGAACCTGCGCTTCACCACAGCCTACACATCCTAGCGAGCCAGCCAGCTGATCGATCGATCCTATACCCACCACTGGCTGGTGACGTGGTTGACTTTCTGTCGTCATGGCTCGTAGGTATAGGCCTAGTACGTAGTTGCTTTATACGTGGCGATTGCAGCTTCCTCCGCGTCTGTCTTCGTTCAAGTCAAGCACGATCGGGAATCGTGAGACGGCTTCTCGGCGGCTTTATAGTGACTTGTATTTCCTAGCTAGCTTACTGTGAGGAATTGACCGGTCGGTCGTCCACGATGGCGCAGGTGTTGTGTACTGCGCACATGCGCACGCGTACCCCTATGTGCGAAATCGCACTCTCCGCGCCTCTCCACCCCCCCTCACACCCCCCCCCCCCCCCCCTCTTCCCCCCC
>KN805412.1:212241-277061 GCA_000818945.1 Schizochytrium sp. CCTCC M209059
GAGGCGAGGCGAGGCGAGGCGAGGCGGCAAGGCGTGCGGCAAAGAGCGTCTACGCCACGGAGAGGGGCCAGCAGAGCGCCGAGGAGCGGAGCGGAGGCGAGCAGAGCAGAGCAGAGCAGAGCAGAGCAGAGCAGAGCAGAGCAGAGCAGGCGAGGAGGGACGCGCGCGGTTGGGACGAGAGAGCGAAGGCGGCCGGGCAGAGGCTAGGGGCCAGCTAGGGCTGCGCGTAGGAGGGGGCGTGGCAAAAATCTGAAGGCGGCCAAGCAGGGCGAAGCGAGGCGAGACCGGGCGGCGCAGACGAGAGGCAGGCAGAAGCCAACGTAGCGGCGCGCAGCCAGAGCGCAGCGCCGAGGAGCGCAGCGCCGAGGAGCGCAGCGCCGAGGGGGGAGGAAGGCGGCAGGCCGGGCGGTCGGCCAGCCAGACAGCCAGACAGAGGAGTGGCGCGAGGAGAGGAGAACAGGCAAGATGCAGGCGCCCATGGACGGCTTCAACATGCTGCAGGCCGGCGCCATGATGCAGATGGGCCCGGCGCCCACGGAGATGAGGCCAAGCATGATGGAGATGGTCAGCCAGGCCATCGCCACCATGGGAAGCCGCAAGGGATCCTCGCTGCAGGCCATCAAAAAGTTCCTCACGGAGCGCTACGGCATCGACTTCACCAACAGCCCCGAGGAGAAGAACCGCGTGAGCAAAGCCGTCAAACTCGGCGTCAGCAGGGGAGTCTTCATCCAGGAAAAGAACTCGTACCGACTCGCAACCGCGCAAATGGACCCTATGGTCATGCGCCAGCCGCCCCCGCACATGGGCTACCCGGGTCACCCTGGCGCGCCGCAAATGCACCCGCACCAGCACCAGCAACACCCCCACGCGCACCACCCGCAACAACACCCGGGCCACCCGGGACAGCCGCCCCACTTTGGCGGCGGTCTCCAGCAGTTCGCGCCCATGAGCTACCCGGGCATGCAGACCCAGTACATGGGACCCCAGTTCTTCCCGCCCCAGCCCCAGCACATGCAGGCCATGCCCGCTATGATGGAGCCTGTCAAGAAGAAGAAAAAGAAGAAGAAGAAGGATGGCGTCATCAAGCGCCGCGGCGCAGGAGGGCTCAGCAAGCCCATGCTTCTCTCTGACGACCTCGCGCAGGTCTGCGGAGGCCACTCGATGGGCCGCACCGACGTTGTCAAGAACCTTTGGCAGTACATTAAGTCAAACAACCTGCAGGACCCCTCGAACAAGAAGATGATCATGTGTGACGAGCGTCTGCGCCGCGTTTTCAACAACCAGGAGCGCGTCGATATGTTCACCATGACAAAGATGATCTCTGATCACCTCACCAAGCCCGACAACCAGGACGAGCTTCAGGCGCAAATGGCCGCTGCCCAGCAGCAGCCCCAGGGATTTTACGCCGACCAGCAGTACGACGATGCCAACGAGGCCGACGATGATGACAAGGCACACCAAGTCCAGCAGGAGCAATGGTCTTGCTAGACACACACACAACACACACAGCTCAATGACCTTTTGCTTCCAGGGCATAACATATACAAAGGAGAACAGAGGAGGGGTGGAAAGGAAGAAGAAGAAAAAAAAATGGAGAAAAGATTATGACAGTCAGGGAACGTCGAAAGAAAGTCAGGGAACGACTTTCTTGCTCATCTCGATGCCAACTCCTTCTCTTCTCTTCTCAACTCACCGAACAAGATGAATGGGTGTATGGACGGACGGATTTCTTTTCCTCTCTCTTTCTCTATGGCTCATTTCGCCAGCCTGACTGCGCCCTTTGTGGCGCGTGAATTTCTTTGCGCTGCGTACGAGTGAGCTGTTGCCCTCTTCCTTCCTTTCTTCCTTTCCCCTTTCCTCAAATTTGCTTTGCATTGCTTGCAGCTATCCCTGCCTGCCTGTGTTCATTACTTCCGGACATTGTGTACTTTTGACCCTGGTCCTGTTGAGAGCCGATGCGAACCGCATCTGTGAGCGCGACCGGGATGATTCGTGTACATCGTTCGATCACGTTTGTCCCTTCGCTCTCTTGCTCCTTTTGTTCGCATTAAATCGCAGCTCGGCTCCTCCTCTTCAACATGCGTCAATCACCCTCCATTTCTTTCCCAAACTCACTTCGATCAACCAACAAAATCAAAAATCAAATCAAACAAGAGCGACTATCTTTCTTTCTTTCGTTTTTCTCTTGCGTATACTACTTTGTCCATCCATCCAGCCATCTCTTTTCCCATTTTTCTCGCTTGCCACCCATCATAGCCACTTCTCCTGCTTGGCCACCCTTCCATTTACAACGTACTCCCGAGGAGGGTACCCAATGAGTTTTATCGAACCCATAGTCTGCTAATAAATAAATCTATTACGGACCCCGAGACAATCTTGCTTGCCTCCTCGTCAATTCAGTCGAGTTTTCCCGGTGTCTCAACTTTGGTGTATTTCTTGACTTGGACGCAGATTCGCTGTATGCCCCCGCTATCGAAAGCCGTCTTTCAAGCCATGTTGCGCGCAATGTGCGGTAGGAGGGTCTCCGACCCCGCCCTGCGCTGCCATGCTGCGTTTTTCAGCCTCGCGCACGAACTTTTTGCCAAGTTATGATGACTTTGGAGAATGAAGTTTTTCCGACGATCCACTGTGATACAGCAGACCACATTGCACAGTGGCGGCTGACTGTGTAACAATAACGAAGTGTGTATTCTCACCAAAAGGAAGCTTGGGAAATAGCACTGGGAGAGGAATACTGACTCCATTGGCGCGCCAGAGAAGCACATCCAAGTATCAACGACGTAGATTTTTCATGGTTACGCAGTGCGGATGAGTGCTCTCACCCCCTCTCTCACCTTCCACAAATTGTTGAGAAAGAAAGGCTCTGCTTGTTCTTTTTGGGTGGGATGAACAAATCGAGAGTACGAAAGAATTAAAGAAAACTGCATCGCATGCGGGCCTGTCCAGGAAACACTTCGATACAACGTTGAGCGAGCCTTTTACATCCGGGACTGACAGAATTTGGAGCTGCTGCCGTCATTGTCGCCGTCGTGGCGTTTGCAAGCCCGACTTTCCGTTTTATTATACATGGTCCGTGTTTTTTTTTTTACCACAGACTTCATTCGCGTTGAAGCAGGAAAATAAATAAATAAAAATAAGCAGCTCCTTTCTTTGCTAAGACTGTGAGCAAAGCGCCTCCAGAAACAAGCTGAAGAGCATCTTTTGCTCACGGCAGACCTACCTCTTCCCTGCGCAATCTAATTCTCACAAGCCATTTGAGAAACTGGCAGATGTTATGGCAAATTTCACGATGTAATTCAACACCGAAGCAGCTATCCTCAAGCGCTTCGAGGAGCATGCGACCGAACAAAGAGACTTATGACTCGAACATTTCTTTTCTGCGTAGCGCAAGCAAGCCCTATTCCGCTTCTGGATATTTTCCGCAAAGTCGTCGCAAGCAAATTCGAAATTTTGATGCCCTCTCGCGACTCGGTTGACCGCCTCCTCTCAGCAATTGCATGTCGACAACTCAAAGAGACGCTCGTTACCAATCTTGGTTGCCAAGGTCATAGTCAAACCTCGTCGCCAAGCCAAATAGCGTCGTCAAGCTTCTAACGGGGGCCCTCACAAAGCTTATTCGTTCGTTTGCAGAGAAAGGATTCTGATGTACTTGCTAGCAAAGCGCGTATAGCCAAAGGCAAACAAACATAGAAGTCGGCTCGACGCAAGCTGCAGCGACGCGGCAGCGACGCGACTGCGAGGAGCAGATGCGTGGAGCGTCTACGACGGCCGTGCTGGCCGTGCTGGCCGTGCTGGCTGCGCTGGCCGTACTGGCAACGGCAACGACGGCCGTACCGGCCTTTGCAGCCGACAGCGACGGAAGGCGAGCGCGCATTCTTGAGGATGCGAACGGCCGCAGACGACTCGAGGTGCCCCTCGACCGGCGGCCCCGTAGCGACGACCGCAGGTTGCTCCGTGGTCTGGGCGTTACGGAGAAAAAGTTCAAGGAACTCGCGCAGATCTCGCGCGAAAAGGACGGCGTTTATTGGTCCTGGCTGCATATCGGGCCCAACGAAGATGATGTCTTTAGTGTGATCGTCGACACCGGGTCGAGCACCATCGCCGTCCCGTGCGCAGGTTGCAACTGCGGTGACCACAACCACTTCGACCCGTCACAGTCCAACGGCGCCAAGTATCTGTCAAACTACAAGCAGTGTTACAGCGAAGGCTCGTGCAACAGCGGCAAGAACGTCGAAGCGCTCATGTGTCTTGGCAAGGCGTGTGACGTGGCCACGGAAGGCATCGTGCACAGCTTTGGCTGCTGCAGCTCATATGCCACCCCGTTCAAACACCAGTTTGCCGATGGCATCATTGGCATGTTCGGCGGCAACTCGCACACGCTCATCGGAAGCTTGCGCCAAGCCCATAGACTTGAAGACGACCTCTTTTCCATGTGCCTTGCCTCTCATACGGGCGTTCTCGGCGTTGGAGGTTACGATGAGACGCGACACCTAGAGCCCATTCAGTGGATCCCGCTGTCCTCGGTGGGATTTTACAAGGTTGGTGTAAAACAAATTTACGTTGAGGGTGAAGCGGTGCAGCTGGGCCAGAGTTTGAAGAAACCCATTGTCGATAGCGGCACGACCTTTACTTATGTCGACTCTCACACCGCCGACGCCCTGTCCAAATCGTTCAAAAGTTTTTGCGCCAAGGATGGAAACTGTCCCGGAACCGCTAATCCGGCGAGTGCACATCCGGATGATCGAAGGGACTCGATCATGTGCTATGCGACTCCAGAGAACGAAGACTACACGGAAGACCTTGATCCGTGGCTCGAAAAGTTCCCGACGCTCGAACTCGAGTTTGAGGCCTACGAAGGCACAAGCGCGCGTATTTGCATTCCCCCAGGTGCCTACTTTTTTCGCTCACGGGGTGCTTACTGCGTGGGCATTCTTCGAGATTCGCGCGGGTCCTTTGTTCTCGGCGCTCTTACCATGGGCGGATTCGACTATGTCTTTGACCACGGCAAGAATCGTTTGGGCATTGCACGCTCCATTTGTGACAAGACACGCGACAATGAGCCGGGCACGCGCAGCTCTCGCGCCGAGTGCTGCGGATCCTGCGCCGTGGCCCAAAAGAGCGGCTTTAATTTGCCAAAACCCGTGCCGGCACCTACGATAGAGCCCACGGTGGCGGCAACGACAACAACGACGCCCTCAGACCCGGAATCGCACGTTCAGGCTCCAACGCCCGAGGTGCGCAACACGCAACCCCCCGAGGGTACGAAAACCGCGGATGGCCTCTTCATCATTTCATACGATGCGGAGCGCTTTGGAAATAAGACTGTTCTTGAGCCCGATTACGACTCTGCGTGGAGCGTCACCGCATACACCTTTCTCCCGGACCAAGTGCTTCGACTCACTCGTTCCGCAAATATCTGTGAGAAGGAGGATGCCTCGGCAGCTTGGGTATTCTCCCCGCAGGGCCTTGTGATGATTGAGGGCGAGGACGCAGTTGTGACTGTCGGGGCAAACTGCGCGCTGCCCAATGTGCAAGTTGAGCAGGGCGCCACCTTGCGTACGAAACGAGGTCCAGCTGGATCCGTTTCAGACGACGACGACGAGACACCGACATACCGCATTCGAATCGATGGCGTTCTGGACCTGCGCCAGGGTCACCTCGTTGTGAGCGAAGCTTCGACGCTTGCGTTCTCTTCGCAGTCTCGTGGCCTTGAAATGAACTCTGGCTCTCGAGTTGTGCTGGAGAGGACTGCCGGACTGCAGTGCGTGAACCTCTCGCACGATCGTCGTCTCGAGCTTGCCGCTGGCGTTCTCGACATCAACGCTGGTGTGGTCGTCAGCTGCTACACCTTTATCGGGCCCGATGCAACCATGACTGTGCAGCCTGATCCCGAGGAGGAGATTGAAAATCCGGCAATTTTCCTCGGCAAGCTTGAGGTCGCTGGTACGCTCACCATGGTCGTGAAGCGTTCTCCCATGCAGACCTTTGCGATGCGTATTGGCGATACCATTTCTTGGGCTCTTGCTCATTACCATCCCAAGCTTCGCATCGTTGAGGCGGATGAGGGGCACGAAGCAAGCATGCTCTTTCGGGACGTTCCCGAAAAGGCTCGCATGTACTCGGTGAGGAAGACCATTGAGGACAAGCCAGCTATTGTGGAATTTTCGGATGTCTTTCACTGCGCCAAGGTCGAGCTTGAGGACGGTTATTCGCAGTTGACCTTTCCGACGGAAACCTGCCTGAACCGCTGCCTTGACGATCACGATCTCGAGTGTCCCCCAGAAGAGCAAGAGTTCTATCCGTGGCCACCCGAGGCTGAAGATGGGTCATCGACGATTCAAGGCGAAGACTTGGACGGGGATGACGATGAGGACGACAAAGAGCAGCCCTGGTTTAATCTATCCTCGTACGAGGACTATGTGGGCAAATCGGTGCAAGATCCAAATGTGCAGAAGAGTGCTGCAGGCGGCGCATTCTTTGGTATCTTCATGGCCTTTGTGGTCTTTTGCGTGGCGCATCCACCAGCATGTCTGGCTGAGACTTGCCGTTGGTGTCGTTGCTGCTGCTGCTGCTTCCGCGGCCGAGGCGAGAACCGCGGTCCGCGCCATCAGTACGATAATATTTGAAGCTTGGTAAGAACAATTTGAACTCGCTTTGCTGCTTTTGTTTTTGTTTTTTTTGGCGCGGAGGGGAGGTGGGGGGATGGGGACGAAGCTCTCAAATAGATGATGATGAGAAGATCGAAGCTGGAGGGAGGAGGATGTTGATGATGAAGAAGGAGAAGAATTTGGAGATGATGATTTACGGCGAAAGCAGATTCTGAAGCAGCGGGAAATGAACGATAAATTCAATTGCGCTGGTGTCCTCTGCTTATTTGGGTAAGTCACAAACCAGCTGCTCATCTCCATTTAGATGAAAACGCTGACACAAGTGCAGGTGTAGATACGCCGATGGACAAAAGAAGCAGAACAAAGTACAACAACGTAATGTGAGTTAAACCTTACTTTATTAGGCGGACTTGAAGAGGAAGTCATGAAGCTCGGCAGCCTTCTCAATGGTCCAGTCATGGAGCTCGTCGAACTTGGCATACTTGCGCTCGAGCCACATTCCAAAGACTGTGGACGCTGCGGCCACCATGGGCACCACGACAAAGACCAGCAAGCGCACGAGAGTGATGAGCGCCGAAGGCAGGAAGCGCTGCCAGAAACCCACGAGCAGCTGCGAGATGAGCACGATCACCGTCACGACACCCGCGCCAACCAGAAGCGCCTCGCGCAGCGTCAACTTGGACAGGTAGTCCTTGGTCGCGATGGCGCCCTTCTGGATGGCCTGGCCGGTGGCGCGCAGGGCCGTCTTGGCGCTATCGGTCGCGCTCATGGTGCCTGCCGCTTTGTTGGACCTGAAACGTGCTTTTCTCCGCTGCTCGTCTGCTCGCTCGACAGCTCGAGAGCTCGCTTGACTTTGGCGTCGCGCTCGAGAGCTCCTGTTGCGGGTTTGTGTCTCTCGCCGTGGCCGGCGCGGTCGGCGCGACGCCAGCAGCAGCCAGCCTGCTTCTCACTAATCGAAAGAAAGAAGAAAGGAAAGAAAGAAAGAAAGTGTGCACCTTTTCCACGCGCGCGTGCACGCGCTGCCGATGCAGGCAAGGAAGGCCTAGCCCTCCCACCCTCCCTCCTTCTCTCCCTCCCTCCCGACGTGGACGCTTTCTTCGCGCGCTCCCCGACCTCGAGTCCGCCGCGGGTCGCACCCACGCACGGCTGCGCGGTCGGTTCGCTGGCCGCCGGCGAGCCGGAGCAGAGACCGGGCGGGAGGTGTTGACCGAACCCAAATTTGATGCTGGTCGCTGTTAGACGACACGTGTTCTTGTGTTAGGCACCTAGAGGTACTACGTACTACTATACCAGTTGTGTATAAGCAAGAGCGCGAAGAAGGGCGACGACGAGGACAGATAGCTGCGGTGACGACGCTGCCGACGGGGCCAGGAAGCGCAAACCTGCGCGCACGGGCGGCGTTCGTCGCGGAGGAGTCTCGCGGCCGATACCGCAGAGCGGCAGGAAGTTGCGCCGCTTGGATCGAATCGCGAGAGCGACACGCAGGTTTTATAGCTTTTAGCACCAGCTTGGGCTAGGCTTAGGGCGTGGACACAATAGAGACCGATTCGAGGAGGCCGGCTAGGAGCACTGGCTGGAGCAGGACATTGACATGTGAGGTGGAGTGCAGAGAGAGAGTATTGAGAATTTACGCTGTATGCACGTGGGGTAGGGGTGAAAAGGGCGGAAGAGTCTATTGTTGTGGCCACGATAACGACTTACTTCATGAAGTGTAAAAGCACGGAAGGATAGTATTAGAGGTTGAAGGCCTCCAACTCTCCGCACTGGCTAATGGTGCTTTCTTCGGCAATTCTTCGCGCCAGAGTTGCTTTCTTCTTTGGCTAAGCTGTCCAATCTAGCATGTCTTGCTCCGCACATGCTATCTATTCAGCGCGTCATCTTATGCGCCATGCATAAAAGTTAGCAAGACCGATTCGACGTTTGGCTTGCCAGCAGTGAAGAGAGCGTGATGCTGTGCATGCGCGCCGCAGTAGGCCTAGCTGCCATCATGATGGCGGGCGGAACTTGCGTCCCTTTTCCGTGGCTTGCCAAATGATGCGACCTCGATCAATACGATCACCCTTGATGTATAAGTGAGTCTCACATCGTTGTCAGAGCAAGTGGACGTCATCGAAGAACAAAAGGCAAAAGAAGAACTTGCCGCGGCCAGCGCAGCCGCCAGCAGGACGCCAGTTCCCCGACGCGGCGCGCGGAGCTATGGCAAGCGCGGACGTAGGCGCGGGCGCGGGCGCGGGCGCGGGCGCAGGCAGCTTCGTGGTGGAGGACGCCCAGCGTCGCTTGGTGAACCTGCAGACGCTCTGCCAACAAAATGAGGGCGCGGGACGCGCTCTCGCAGCGCTCGTGCAGCGACAGCAAGGCGCAGCGCAGGGCCGCGACCCACGCAAGCTCGGTGCGGACGCAGACCAGCTGCAGCAGCAAGTGAAAAAGTGCGAGGAAATGATGAACAAACTGCGTGCAGATGATGCCGATTTTCTCGCCCGCGTCAAGGCAGGGGCCGCGACGCCCGGAAGCAAGGCCTTCAAGGCGAAAAAGCTCAAAAGCGACTACGATCGAAGGCTTCAGGTCGCGGCGAGCTTGCGAGCCACGGACCAAAGCGTCAAACGCGCCAAGCTTGTGCTCGCCGAACTCAGAAAACAGCAACGTCTTGCCGAGGCATCTGCCGCAAAATCTCGAGCAGAGGCCTCCGGGGCGCAGAGCGCGGATCGCGAGGCCACGCGCGCCCAACTAGAGACCCGCCAAGCGGCATATGCTCAGCGCAAAGCCTCTTCTAACCGCGGCGCTCCATATAATGGTATCAGCAGCAACAGCAACAACTCGCAACAGCAACTGCTTCTCCAACAGGAGCAGCAGCAAACGTACGCTCTCCGCGAGTACGACGAACAAAGCACCACTCAGAGCGAGCAGAGCGCGCTGCGCGAGGTGGCTCGTAGCGCCCAGCTCGTGGAAGAAATGGCCACCGAAGTGGGTTCTCTCCTCGAGGTCCAGACGGACGACGTGAACAGGCTCGAAGAAAACACAGACGACTCCGTCGCGCGTACCATGGAGGGCGTGCACGAGCTGAGCCGTGCGCGTCGCCGTCAGGCTAGCACAGGCGCCGCCAAAGCCACCTTTGGCACCGCCACGGTGGGAGGCCTTGTCGGTATTCTTGGCGGGCCCGTAGGCATCGTTATTGGCGCTGCTGCGGGCGGTGTCGTGGGCATGGTCGCTGGCAAGGGTGTCGCGGCCGTCAAACGGAGGTCCATAAACGCGGAAACGCGTCGCATCAAGGCCTTGCTCTCGGCGCGCAAGCAGCGCACGGGGGAGTTCACCCTTCAGGTATACGCCTTTGAAGTCCAGCAGTGGTCGTACATGATGCGTAAATGGATCCAGACCGAGCGCATGTGGACGGACGAATTTGGCGAACCTGTACGCGGGGCGCACCCCGAGAAGGATACCAGCGCCGCTGAGGCCCGCCTGCAGCTTCTTGCCGAGGCCCGTGCTGACAGCAACAACCTCACACCCGAAGAAGAGGCAGAAATCGAAGCAGTGCACGAGCGTGAAATTGCCTTTGATGTCGTCTGGTCCTGGGCGTCGCCAAAGTGGGATCTCGTGGTCGACAGGGCCAATACGGACTTGAGCGGCTGGGACTTTGCATCAAAGGCAACCGCCAACAACTGGTTTCCCGAGGCGCAACGCGGCTGCGTTGTGCGACGGCGACTCTGGGTACGCTATCTTACGGGCAAGCCTGGCACCTCGCCGGCGCATCAGGCTGCCGCCGAGAAACTAGCGCGGGCCCGCGCAGTTCAAGAGGCCATGGACAATGATTCTGCGATTGCGCCCGCCGATCGCGAGACCAAACAGCTCTGGAATGGTATTTATCGCAGCTCTGTGACAACCAACACAATTCTCAGCGAATCGTACGCTCGGGCAAATGAACAAGGTGAGCAAATTTCTCGCGCGGAGCGCAACGCAGCGCTTGTTGGTGACGCGGCCATGTACACGCAGCGCATCGATCGCGCCGCGAATTTATCTGGCGCCCTCCGGAATTTCGTAACGTGGCGGCGTGGCCAGCTGCAAAACGTCGATGCTGCCACGCAAGATCAGATTCTTCGCCGCGAGGTTGCCGACAAGCGCGAGGAGCTTTTGCGTCAAGAAAAACATCGGCAGGAGGAGCGCCGGCGTGCGCTGCAAGAAAATGGGGCCGATTTCAGTCTTGAGGACGAAGCGGCTTCCAACTTTAGCGAAAATCTCAACATCGCTGGCCGCATGTCTTCTGAGCTCGAGACGCAAAACCAGCAGCTCGAGCGCACGGCCGCGGCTGTAGAGAGGGGCAACGCCTCGGTGCTGAAGATTACGCGCAAGCTCAAATCATGAGTGATCATTTTTATTTGCACAAAAGAAGGAGAAGAAGGAGAAGAAAAAGCGAAAAGCCACCAATCGCATGTATAAGTCTTATTGTTTGTAGAGCTATGATCGACGTTTTGCGCAGATAAACGCACTCAGAGAGAGAGAAAGAGGAAGAGAGAGAGAGAGAGAGAGAGAGAGAGAAGAAAAGCTTGCCCACAGACAAGGCAGGATTATTCTCCTTTCTGATTTTTCTATCCTTCAATTGGACAATTGATCGTTCACCGACCCAAAATGAAGACGCGCCAAAGCAACTGAAGAAGAATGCAATCTTCAGAAAAGACAAGACAAGTTACTCATGGTTTCCTACAAAGCGAATAGGATGTAACAACATGAGAGTTTAGCCGCCAATCTTCACCATAGGCCGGTTGCTAAAACAACTAGAGAAGAACGTAATCTTCTGAAAAGACAAGACAAGTTACTCATGGTTTCCTACAAAGTGAATAGGGTGTGACAACATGAGAGTTTAGCCGCCAATCTTCACCATAGGCCGATTGCTACCCTTCGAAATACTTTCCGGGCTATCATGGCCACCAAGCTTGGCATGCTTGCGACCCAAAATAGATTCAATTGAACCGAGCAATGCCTCGTCCGAAGCGCCCGCCCGCATTTCATCGCGCAGAGAGATCTCCTCGGAGCCAAAAAGACACGCCTTCATCGAACCATCTGCAGTAAGGCGCATGCGATTACAAGTCCCACAAAATTGGTCCGTCATGGACGATATGAAGCCGACGCGACCCACGAAACCCGGCACCTGCCACGTCTTCGAGACAGTGTTGGCACCATCGAGACGAGGGGTTCGCGCAAACGTCGGCCAGCGCTCGCGAATCATATCCACCATCTCATAATAAGGGAGAATTGCCTTTGCCTTCCATTTGTTCTGATCAAAAGGCATGAACTCAATGAATCGCACCTCCACGTCCAAATCACGCGTGAGTTCCACAAAGTCCAAAAGCTCGTCGTCATTTACACCTCGTTTCATGACGCAATTCACCTTGACCTGATCGAGCCCAGACAGACTTGTTGCCCGTTTGATGCTTTCCAAGACACGTTCAAAGCCTCGACGCCGCGTGATGAGCTCGAATTTGGCCGGCACCAAGGTGTCGAGACTGATATTGAGCAAATTGACGCCTCGTTCCACAAGAGGGTCTAATTTGCGCTTCAAAAGAATTCCATTCGTGGTTATGGCCAAATCTCGGATACCGAGCCCTCGCAACCTCTCGCATAGATCAAGAATGCTCGGTCGGAGCAATGGTTCCCCACCGGTGAGCCTGATCTTGTCCACTCCACGCTGTACAAATGCTGACGCGATACGCACAATTTCGTCATCCGTCAACAGTTCTTGATCTGCAGTCAGGTCCACACCTTTCTCAGGCATGCAATATGTGCAACGCAGGTTACATCGTTCCGTAAGAGAGATGCGCAGGTAGTTGTGAACGCGCCCGAACGAGTCCACCAGAGGCGTCGGCGTGGCTGCGCGTGATTCGTGCATATCAACCTTAGTTTTCGTCATCGATGCTGTCGACGCCCACGCTCGCTGCGCACTGTGCCATGGACCTCTTCGATGGCTTTCCACGAGTTCTCTGGGCCGGCGAACCTGCCTCAAGCCGAGACGCCAGACAGCGTCTGGTCGTGCTCGCGCGCTTGCGCTTGATGCTACAGCTGCGAGTGCTCTCGACATTGCTCTTTGTACTGTGCAACTCGCGACACGCTTCACGATTAAATGTAAGAGCAAGCGTTTCGTGTTCGTCGCTATCGCTCGCGCTTGCTCTTCGTGCCGGTTCGCGACGTTGTTTGCGCGCCCGCGCCTGCTCGTGCGAGTCGCTCGGAGCCGTGCGTGGACTTTGTGTCTGAATGTACAACAACTCGACTTGCGCTTTGTTGCACAAAAGCACTCGACAGCACTGGCTGGGCCCGCTGCCGCTGCTGCTACTGACGGTGGCGCCTTGCCGACGGCCTGCCAGCACGATGCGGCTGCGGCTGCGCTCCGCCCCGTGTAGCTAGAGCGCAGCCGCTACCCCAGTTCCGAATTTGCCTGCTGGTCCTCGGAGCCACGCTCCCGCCGAAAGCATGGATGATTTGCCTTGCTTTGCCTTGCTTGGTTCTTTTGCTGCATGCATACAATCGCATACGTACAACAGTGACTTGGCCTAGGCCTAGCCTAGTAGAGAAGGTTGCCGGCATGCGCCCTGCACCCGTATACCGTCGTTTTGATCGAGGTCCATTCCCTTGCTTGCACTCACGTCACCATGATTGCCACCAATGATCGCCATCAATGATTTGCTACCACGCTTCGCGCAAGGATGCGTGCGACATGGCACAGAAGAAGAAACCAGCGCCGGCTGGCTGGCTGCTGCTGCTGCTGCTGCTGCTGCTGCTATGTGCTCTCGTTCTCGTGATGGCTTTTCGCGGCCGCAAGTGCGCCTCGGGCCTGCGCAAGTGGACATCCGGCGGAAGGTCCTCTTGCAGTGCGCCGGTTGCAACTAGCTCGGTCGCTCTTGCCCGAGCACCGCATGCACCACACTCCATCTAGGCTTGCCTTGCATCGCTTGCATCGCTTTGCCTTGCCTTGCCTTGCCTTGCCTTGCCTTGCCTTGCCTTGCCTCGTCCAGACTGCATTGCGTTGTGCAATGGTACGTATATACACTCCTGGCGCATTGCATTGCATTTCATTGCATTTCATTGCAGTGCATTTCATTGCAGTGCATTTCATTGCAGTGCATTCGCGCCGCCTTTCTTGCATGGCAGGCGTCATGAGGCTGGGCATGACGCGCAAAAGCGCAAGGAGCGCGGCGCGGAGGACGCGAGGCCGGCGGGTACGAGCTCGGGCGCGGCGGTCGAGCTGGAGAGGGCGCGCGGGGGGGAAACCGCCGCGACGGCGACGCCTGGCACGGCGTCGGAATCGAGTCCGATGGCAGAGGCGCACCCTCCGATAAAGGGAGATGAGGCAGGCGCCGTGAAGATGCCAAAGGCCATGTCCGACGCGGAACTCGGCGGCAGCAATGATGGGGACCAGGAAGCCGTGGAAAAGTCGCACGGCCTGCTCATCCTCCTACGCCACGGCGAGTCCATGTGGAATAGATCTTCAGAGCACCCGGATCGGCTGTGGCGCTACGCTGGCTCGAACGACGTGGCCCTCTCGGAGCAGGGCATCCACGAGGCTCTCGAAGCGGGTGACCGCCTCGCGAAAATTCACATTGATGTCGTCTTTGCCTCGTGCCTTTCGCGCGCCATGAACACCTGCATGATCGCCCTCGCAAAACATGTGTCCGGACTCACGCCCATCATCGCCAACCGCGAGGGCAGCTATGCTGCCGGAATTGATGCTGTGTCAAAGCTACCAGAGAACACGGTTGTCCCCATCATCTGCTCCGAGAAGCTCAACGAGCGCTGCTTTGGTGAGCTCCAAGGCATGCCGTCCACGGAGCATCTCGTTCGCTACAAGAAGGAGTATCTTCAAGAGGTCCGCAACAAGTTTGACGTACGCTTTCCCGGACCAAAGGGTGAGAGCACGGAGGACGTCTTCCATCGTGTTGTTCCCTACTTTGAAGAGAACATTTTGCCGCTTTTGCGCGAAGGCAAGAATGTCTTGCTCTGTAGCCATGGATTCAGCATTCGCGCGCTTATCAAGTATCTCGACGGCATGTCGGACGAGGAGTTCAATTTGGAAATGCGCAAGGAGAAGCGCGATCCAGAAAATTGCAAGCTTCTCGCGGCAACCGGTGTGCCTCTTTTGTATCGTTTCGATCGCTTTGCTGAGGACGGACTTCATCCCAAGAAAATTGGTGCCATCGATCGTGCCTATGAACTTGCGCACACTTGTGCGCCCTATTAGCCTGTATCTCTACTTCCCCTTCTTACGTTCATTCATTTTATCCTGGCTCACTTTTTTCTTTTTTCATTTTTTACTGGCTTCGAGATCACCCTGGCTCGTTCCGAGTTCACCCTGACGACGTAGTTGAGGTGCTGTTGTTGTTGCTGGTGGAACTACCTGGTGGTGATCATGATGCTACCGCGCTGCTGCTGCTGCTGGTGCTGCTGGTGCTTAGGTTCTCATCGCAAGCCGGGCGTAAGACCCAGAAACTCATCCATTGCTACAGGTCTACGGACCGCATTTGTAAAACCCTCCTGAAATCTGTACTCGACCCAAGCGGCCCGCTTCTTGCGTTTAGCTGGCGTGGGAATCGTTGACTCTTCCACGGTATCGGCACTGTCAGCCACGTCACTCGAGGCCTTGAGAGCAACAATTCGCTTACGATTCCCGGCGGTCTTGGCTGTGATGGGCCGCCCGAAAAAGTCCACAGCGCCTGAGGGAGCTCTGCCTTCGGCGCCGCGTTTTTTCCCGGCCATGGCCTTGTCCTTGTCGCGCGCACTAAGCTTACTGACGCGCTGCTGGACGATGCCATCGCCGGCGCCAAAGGTACGCGAGCTCGTGTCACGCACGCGGGCTAAGCGTAGACGCTGAATAAGCGTTTCGCAAACCGTGAGCGATGGCGGCGTGTGACGCTGCTCGTACGAAAAGGTTTCCGAGTTGAACGAAAGCAAATGATCGATGCGCGGCTCTGGTTTATAGGTAACACGACGGAATGGGTTGAATCCTGTCTGCTGATTACCATGAGCTGACGCCCCACCCCCCAAGCGCTCGTCTCCGCCATCTTGACCGCCGTTCTCTCCGCGTCCAGCTTTGTCCTTTTTGCCGGAAGCAAAGGGAAGATCTTCCAATGTCTTGTGAAGCGTCAAGCCGAGACTAATCATCACGTCAAGCGTATGCTGTACGCTGGCCTGCTCCTTTGGATTCAAGAGGTTCCAGGGAATCGCGCGAACCTGCGGGTTCAGCATCCTCGCGATCGACGATAGAGCATCAAGCACGAGACTTTGCCGTCCTCCAATGGTCGATCCGGGCAAAAGGGTACGCCGTCCCTCGGCGAAGACAGCGAGCGTCTCCTTGTTCTCGGCGAGTCGCCGCGCGTTCGCGGCACCTGCCATAGGAAAATGCAAAAAGGTCGATGATTCCGTAGCCAAGAGTCTCCGCAGCGAAAGCGCAGTCGGCGAAAGGTACTGAGATAAGGTCCATTGCTGCGACTCGCCGACCCGCTTGAGGATAACGTCAGCCTCGCAAAAGAGATTGACCGCCTCGTGCAGGTTGCTCATGCTACTGTCGGCCAGACGCACGCCACACATGTTCTCATGGATTCCTTCCAGGAATTTAGAAAACTCAGAGACGTGCTGCCCGAACTGCGCCCACAAACGCATTTGCTCATTAACCGACTGATGTCCCGGCTTGGTCCACTTGCGCTGTCTGCGAACATTTTGGAAGACGGCATTCCACGATTTCAGCAGATCCGACGTCTGGTCTTTGGTGCCAACGCATAGATCCTCAACATCTTTGGTCTCAAGACGAAAGCGCTGTGTCGCTTGCGTCGCTTGTCGAGGCGACTGTGCTCTCGAGCCTGACGCGCCTCGTTCTGACACGATGAATTGAAGTGTGTTGAGGCACGCGCGAATGTCGTAATCTTGCCGCTCTGCTAGCATCTCGAGCGCACCATGCTGAGGCGCAATGTTCTCTACAACAGCAATCTCTTTGAGGCGCTGGACGATCCGGGCTTGAGGCGCGGCTCGGAAAAAGATTACCTTGACAGCCCTGCGCAGCGGGCGCAGTGCTGCAACATAAGGATCATTGCAAATGAGAATAACGGGACGCGTAATTGGGTGCGCCTTCGACGCCCCCGAGAGAGGAGCTTGGATCATATCCAAGAGCGTCTGCACAGCGCCCCGGCCTTCGCCTTGGTTCGCCACGCCTTCGAATTCATCGAGAATGATACAGTTCGGCTTGCCGGTCGCCGCGCCGAACATGGACTGCATTTCCATTGCGTTGATAAGCCGATTGCTCAGCACATTGGCGGTTCGCTCGTCGCTCGCGTTGATCTCCACAGGGTTGTACCCTGCGTGCCGCGCAATGACGTGCGCCAGAGTGGTCTTCCCGGCTCCTGGTGGTCCTGCAAGCAGGATCACAGGAAAGTCCGGCCGCGTTTGCCGCGCGCCCTCAAAGACAAAGGTTCGCCACGACATTATCCATTGCATCACGAGCCGATTGGTTCGTTCGTGGCTAACGAGGTCAATGAACTGCCGCGGAGCGTATTTGCCAGCAAAGGTGCTGGTTGCGTCCGCGTTGGAGCTATGTCCGTCGTTGGCGCCCGAGTTCTGCGAGTTGAGGCCATCCAAAAGGGCAGCATCAGAGACGAGCGAGTCCTGCGTATTGTCACCGACACCAAGTGCCCTTAGTCTTTCGTTGCGACGTCGCTCGTCGAGATCGGCGAGAAGGTCCTCAAAAGGCTTGCTCAACATGGAGCCATCCGTACGCCGCTGATCAATGCCGCTTTCGCCAAAGGAATCATGCTCACCAAGAGAGTTTAATCCGTATTTGTGCTTGTGGACATCTACCATAATGTATCGCGTGTCGCCATTAGGCAGGACAACTTTCATGTCTCCCCCAATTTCTTCGCCGGGTCTCATGAACAGAAAGCGAGACATGTCCTCGCGCTCTCGCCTCGGGAGCATTGCATTCTCGCGCGCTTGGCGCCTATACATGAGCCTCTGCACAAAGGGCAACCGCGATCGTTGAGTTTCATTTGTTGTGGCTCTTGTCGTCATGGGTGGGTCATCGTCGTGGTTTGAGCTTGACGCATCGCCCGGCCCCGGAGAACCTCCGAGAGTCTGGCGCATGGCGACGTCCGCTTCTCCGTCATCTTTGCCCTCATCCAGATACAACGGTGCATTCTCTGCCTCTTGCGCAGCCGAGGGCGGCGCGACCTGAGTCGTGTCGCGCGTCCTTTGCGACGAGGTCTGCTGCTGCGCGTCCATCTCCATTTCCATCTCCATCATCGCTCGCTCCGTCTCGAAGTCGTCATACATCTCGCGCTCCATGGCGGCCTCGGCCGCCAGCTCAGCCTCTAGTTCATCGTCGTCCATTCTCTCGCGCTTCGCTCGCTCTCCCTCGCCGTGGCAAGCCACTGCGCGCTTTGCCCGCTCGGGTCTGCCCGTCGTTAGCTTGGTCTAAGAGTTCATAAACTTCAACTTGCCTTGGTGACGGTTAGGTTGATCGTGCTTCAAAGTTCGTTCGAGCTCGGCAACAATGCGCTTTCGCTTTCCTTTTTTGTTGCAAGCGACTGCATATGTATATGCGTTGTCCAAAAAGGTGTGGCAGAGCAGACATGGACATTGAGACGTGCATTCGCTGGGGCGCATCGCGCAGATGGTGATGGCGGGCCGGCCGAGTGCTGCGCGGATGCTGAACTTGATCCGGGACAGCGGGTATAAAATAAATATGCCACCGTTTATCCTACGCGTCCACGACGAAGAGCTCGCGCGCGCGTCTATGCCCGATGCGGTGTCTGCATTAGGAGATTAGGTGAAGGAGATGAGAAAGTTCTTTGCAAAGGACTCGGCATGGAGCCAGAGCACCCGTCAGTTGTACGCCAGGGTCCCCAGTGCTTATATTTTGCTCCGCTTTGCTCTTCTTGGGTTGGTGATAGAATTTCCGCAATTAATTCGGTTGCGCATGGCCAGCTAGTGATAGGTTATGTCTGGTAGCGGAACTCGCTGGCGAACCAATTAAAATGTTTCATCCGTGCTGTGCCGCCGGAACGATTTTTTTCCGAAGTGCGCGCGGAAAGAATTTTGTTTTACACTTATTGCGGCGATACAATTGGTCGTAATCTGTGTGCTAGTGTATTAGACATTGGCCAATCGAAGGTGCACATTGAACAAGAAAGAAGTAAGATTGCTCCGTACGAAGATATTATTTCGAAGACCGAAGAAGAGATCGCTCGGTTCAAGAAAGAGATCGCAGAGGCGAGAAGCAAAGCTGGCATCTTCGATTGAGCTCGTGGAAACTTTTTCTTACCACTATATTTCCAATGGGAAAAGCCGCGAATGAACGCCCGAGACGATTGCATCGCTCAACAGAGGCAAAAAAAAGAATGCACTTCATCGACGATAATTCGCAGGAGCACAAGCGCAGAGAAAAACTTATCTCGTACTTCGTAAGGGACATTTTGGACAATTCTAACTTTGCTCTACGCAAGGTCTCTGGTTACCTTATAGCGCCACTCAAACGTGAAAAGAGATGTCGGATCACTACGGACTGGGAAGAAGACCAGGCTCACAGCGGCAGCCACAATACGCTCGCCTACCTCATTACGTTGTTTCAGAAAGCGACTCGAAGTACTGACCTCGAAATTCTCCTTAACCAAATTCACTGCGTCGTTGTTCGCAGATTCACCAAAAATGATGTACAATCTCCTTGACGACTTCACCAAAGGTCGAAGGTCTGGGAAGCGTGCCTCCAAAAAGAAAGATATCGCAATTTGGGCAATGGCCAGCAAGCAAGGCAAGGTGGGCTTGCGAGATAGATGGAAAAAATGATGCAAAGAAGGAAAAGGAAAGCGAAAGAACTCGGTCAACAATCAAAACCAATAGTTTCTTATTTGACGTGCGTGAACGCATGCGAGGTGCCTACTGACTTTGACCCAATTTCATCGCATGGATCATTGCACCGAATCAAACAAGGTTGGGCCTTTCTCCAAAAACCTAATCCTGTCAAATTAATTTTCCTTCGCGTTTAGTCGAACCTGATCAAGGAATGCAGGAGTGTTGGAGAAGAAGAGAGAAGTTCCAAGTTATAGAAAGAGGCTGCGATAGTAGATTGATTTGATGTGGATTATATTGTCAATACGTTCTCATGTGACGGTGATCAAGTCGGTCCGTTTACGACTTTATGCGAGAAAAGTGAGTCAACGAAGATGGGAGGGGGCATCTAGTTATCATCTTCATCCTCTTCTTCAGGTTCGTAGGCTTGTTCCTGACGGCGGCGTCTTCGAACCAGCGCATTCGCCTGTTCAGTGAGCGCAAACTGTCTCTCAACCTGATCTTGAAGAGCAGAAATTGGGATACTCTTGCGTCGCAGCGAGAGAACACGCTCTCTTGGCGTCCTGCGCGAGCTTCTGCGCTTGGAGTCGCGCTTGGAGTCGCGCTTGGAGTCGCGCTTGGAGTCGCGCTTGGAGTCGCGCTCTCCGCTGTACTTTTCCTTGTACATTTCCACACCAAGGTCCATGAGTTTGAGCGTAATGGCAAAGGCCACACCAAAGGCCGTCGCGACCAGCATCTGCCGCACCACTTGCAGCGTCCAGTCGTCCATGCTTGCTTCCTCAATTTCGTCTTCGATACTCGCTTCTAGTCTTCTTTCGGTCCGGTCGAATACCTTATGCTCCCTTTCGCCCTTCCGCCCGTACACTCACCCACTCCTTAGCCCTCTCCACGCCGAGCACGCGCAGCCTCGAGGGGCCGTAACAGAGAGAGTGCTTTCGCCGGCGCTCTGCGCCGTGCAGCGACGCGCCTCCTCGCCCTCGCCCTCGCCCTCGCCCTCGCCCTCGCCCTCGCCCTCGCCCTCGCGCGCGCCCTCGCCCTCGCGCGCGCGCCCGTCTGCACTGCACTCGCTCGCTCCCCCGAACCTCGTCTGCTTCTGCGATGCCTGCTCTCCTCCCGTTCACGAAGCAGTTGGCACGTGCGCGACGAAAGAGAAAGTAATGAACTTCGAGTATGAGCAAGAAAGAAGTCATGCGTGACGCGTTCTCAAAGTAAAGGTGTGCACTCGCTCTGCTGCACGTACAGAGAACGCGGGTGTGCGTTGAGCGAGCGAGCAAGCCACTGGCACTTGGTGCACTGCACACACGAGACTGCTGGAGTAGCTCGAAGTCGTAGAGCAGGAGACTGCGGACGTTCAAGACGTGCGGGCACAGGCCATAGGCGCGCCGCGAGCACGCCATTGCAGTGCCAGAACACGAGGCAAGATGGCGTCGTCCTCGACGCTGCCAAAAGGTCCCCTGCAAAAGACCTCCTCGTCGGCAACGCTACAGCAGGACTGGGAGCGACGGAGAAAGCATCTCATTTTTGCCAACAGTGGCGGCGAGATCGAAGATAATGACGAGAACGCCGAGGCGACTGCACAGACGTCAGCGCCATTCGCTCGCGAAGTCGACGCAAGGGTCGAGCAAGATGGCCTTGATTGCACTAGCGAAAACGAAGCAAGAGAGCGGGGAGACCGAGGATCAAAAGCTGAGAGTGCACAGCCCAGCGTATCGATGGACCAACTACACTGCAACCAGGTTGACAGGTACGCATCGTCTCCGAATGCACGAGAAAGACTTGTGCTCGTCTTCGATGAAGACGAGTACGAAAGCAAGCATACCGTTGAGGCGCTCGAAAGCCTCCAATTCTCCGTCTTGTCCGTCTCCGAGCCAGAACAGGCCCTTCGCGTTTTTCAAGAACGCCGCGCAAACTTTGACGTCCTCGTGCTCGGTCTGCGCGGGCCCGGATACGAGACTCTCCGATTTCTTGAAGCGGTGGGGCCGGTCAAAATGCCTGTGCTTCTGACTCTTTCCGCGGAATCCTGCGATCTGAGCGAGCTCTGTCCCGAGGAGTTTCCTGACATGGAGGTCGGTTCCCCAATGTCGTCAGTGGACAATCCATATAGCTCGCTCAGGTCTTTGAAAATGTCCATGTCTTTCATGAATAAACGGGAAAACACGATTGAGCTCGTTGCGCGCGCCATCGAACTCGGTGCCAGCGCATACATGGTGAAACCTGTGAAGCGCGAGCCTCTGGACAGACGTCTGCGCGATCTGATGAAGCGCTTCCACAGCGCGGCGCAAGAGTTCAAGCGCATGGTTGACTTTAACGATCCAGACTATATCACGAAGCAAACGCGACAAATCATGCTCGAGTCTCATAAACATGAAGGCCGCAAGTCTGTCGGCGGCTTTGTTGTCAACGGAATGTCCACCAAGACTCCACGTGCGGTATCGAGTGTGGACACGCAAGGCGTCGACGGCCTCAGTAAAGCTGGCAGTAAATTTGGTCTTGCATTGAAGCGCACGAAGGCAGCACATCAAGCACGCGTCCGCGTCGAGCGTGCAAGTGAGCTGCGGCGACTGGAATCTAATTTTGCCGTGCACACGCGCGATCCTGGCGTCCGAGGTCATCGCAAAAGTGTCCGGCGCTACAGCAGCAAAGCATCGAAGCCAAAACAAAGAACGACGTTTGTTCAACGCGCAATCCAAAGCGTAAACGAAGGGTCCCTTGGACACGAGGTAACAAAAGAAGGTTCAAGTGATCTACAGCAGGCAAAATCGAGCTCCAGACCCCGTGCGAGGACTGCGCTGCGCGCATCCCTCGATAACTCAGACGCAAAGCTGGTCATGTCAGTGATCGCCGGCATGGCGCAAAAGAAAACCCGTCTGGAAGGCGCCCTGCCGCTCTTGGTGAATTTTCGCGGTCAGGTGTCTCATATTCAGCTTCCATGGGAAAAGAAGCGTCTAGAAAACATTGAAAAAGAGTATGGCAGCGTGCCGCATGTCAGAGCTCGCGATATTTTGCAAAGTGAATTTCGCGAGCACGTCCCCAGGTCGAAAAGCGCGACAAGCGGACAGCGATTTCTTCAAAAGGGATACGAGCTCAAACTCAAAGGGGACCTTACAGGGGCCATTCGGCTCTACACGCGCGCCACACTGGCCGAGAAACGCTACTCGGCAGCTCACCTGTGCCGAGGCGTTGCTTATCACCTGCTTGGGGACGACGAATCAGCGATGCAGGACTTTACACAATGCTTGCGCTTTGACCCGAAGGGCACAAGCGCTCGGTTCAATCGCGCCCTTATTTTTTCCAACGAACATCGCGATCATGCCGCAATCCAAGAGCTCGACGAAGCGATTGCTCTTGATAATACAGATGAGGGCTTGATTGCCTTTCGCGCGTTTATTCGGCGTCGATGTGGCGATTTTGCGCGCGCTCAAGACGACTACAAGGCCGCGGCTGATCTCGCTGCCGCACAGCTGCGACGTCGCAAGCAAGAGCGTGAAGCGCGCGCAAACAAGCGAAAAGAGCGTCGTCGAGAGAGACGTCGGCAGCTATGCGGTCGCGCTGCAAGCGCCAATCGCGGCACAGGGTCGGCGTCTGGCTCTGAAGATTCTGACTCGGGTTCATCCGATAGCGACGAGCCAGAAAGTCCCAAGAATCCGGACGAGGACGCTCTCCGCGCCACGGCGTCCATGTCGGAAGCCGCCCAACACGACGGACTCAAACAAAAGAAAAAGTGGGACACAAATTACGATGGCCGTGTTGATCTCGCCGAGTTCACCTCGGCAACCCAGCGTTGCGACAGCGTTTACGCGGAGATTTTCCAAAAACGTTCTGATATTGAGATTGCGTGCAGCAAGGCACCAGGTATGCGTACAGCGGACGATCTCAAAATGATCTTCCATGCATGCCGCGAGATCACCCTGTTTCGTAAGATGCCGCAGCGTTATATTCGTGAGTTGGCCCGCGAGATTCGGCTGGCGAGCGTCCTCCCTGGAGACTATGTGATTCAGCAGGGCGCGTCCGCGTACAATTTCTTTGCGATTCTCGAGGGCGAGGTCCACGTCACGGTGGACCTGAGCGAGGTCGAGTCGGAACATGTCATTCATCGCATGTATCATGGCGAATGCTTTGGGGAGAATGCGCTCATCAATGGCTCGAAGCGGGAGGTCAACATTGTTGTCCCCTCCGATGGCGAGCCTGCTCTCATCTTCATCATATCAAAAGCCCTCTTCCAGCAAACACGACTTGAAGAGACAATCGCGGCAGATCGCAATCGGACGATCTCAATACTTCGCAACTGTCAAATCTTCAATGCCATGGAGGAAGCCGCCTTTCAGGAATTGTGCAAAATTTCCCGCACCGTCGAGCTGGAACACAACTCGGTAGTGCTTCGGCAGGGCGAAGCCACGTCACGATTTTGCGTTTTGGTGAGCGGCATTTGCCGCACGCTGCGCTACAGCGACGCTGGCGCTGACACGCGAAAGCGTATCCGTAATTTGGAGCACGCCAGCGAGCAATTCGAGATGAGCTTTGCGGTGCATCACCAGAACAAGCAGGATGCTCGCACGATGATGCGCGTTGCGCGGGTCAAGGAGCAGCACGAGGAGCGACTGCGAGAGATTGAAAGCCTCAAGGTCAAGTTGGCGGCACTGGAGAGTGGCGAAGTCAAGCCACCTCGAACCAAGCTTGTCGACACGGGTACGATATACCCGGGCAACGTCTTTGGCGAGGCCGCACTACTCGATCCTTATTACGGCCGAGAGGAGTACACTGTCGTCGCGGACACATACGTGACGCTAATTTGCATACACAAAGAGCAGCTTCAGGTATGCAAGCATGTGGAGGCTTTACTCGAGGGTCTCCGTCTCGAGAAAAACGTCGGCAACGACGCAAGCTAACCAACGCAAGGAGAGAAAGGCCACTAGAGGTTGGGTAGATAGCATCGAGATCCAAGGTCAGAGGTCAGTAAAACAGAAAGAAAGAAGAAAAAGCGGGGATTGAAGATGGGGGTAAATGTGTTGCAAATGGCAGAGGTCTTGGTTGATTGGGCTGCCGCGGGAAAAAGAGGCCGTAGCCAGGCCGCGGGGTCGCTTGTGTGATGGCGACTGCCGTTGCATCAAAGAGTTCGCGATTTCGCGCACACGCGCGCAGGACACAGGCCGGCCGCCCCTTCTTCCCCGGCCAAAAACGGCCGAGAGTGGGCGAGGACCATCCGCATGCCGTCTAAAGACAAGGCATGGCCGGCCGACGAGAAACCCGAGCACATGGAGCACATCGCGGCCTCGACAGGTATCAATAAGACATCTTCCTGACGAACTGCCCCAGGGGCCGTCACGACAGAAAGAGCCAAGCAGAAGCGCGTCAGAGGACGGCTTCTTACTCGGCGCGCTTTGCCTTCTTGCGTGCCAGGCGGCGGCCGACACCACGGATCTTCTTGCCGCGGTTCTTGGCCTCCTTGATACCCTTGCGACCCTTCTTGACGGGGGCCTCGACAAGGCCAAGGCGCACGAGCGTGTGCTTGGCGTGGAGCTTCTTGGCGTCCTCCACGGTGTTGTAGATGCAGCAGAAGCCGGTGCTCTTGCCGCCACCAAAGGCGATCTTAAAGTTGAAGAGGATGATCGAGTCCGCGTCCTTGACCTTGAACATCTTAGCGATCTTCTCCTTGAGGTCGGCCTTGGACACGCCGGCGCGCCCCGGGTGGAGCACGTCGAGGATGAACTGCCGGCGCGCCATGAGCGGGTTCGACACGAACTTGCGCGTGCGGATCGTCACGGCGTTGTTGCCCGACATCGTGCCCGAGTCTCGCTGCTGCCTGCTGCTGCCTGCCCTCGCTGCTGCTGCCTGCTGCCTGCTGCTCCACACGGCTTTGCTCGCGACTCCCCTCGCCTCAACTCGACTCCACTCGACTCTGCCCCCTTTCTTCTCTTTCCCTCCAGCCAGCCAGCCAGCCACCCGCCTTGCCCCACTTGCGCGCCCTATACTGCACTTGCGACGCGCCTTTGCGGCACTTGCCCGGAGCCCGTGCCGCACTTGCGCGCGCCCCCGCCGCCCGCTCCTTCCACCCATTCCCTCGCAAAGAACGGAACGATTGGAACAAGCGTTCTGTAACCCTACCCTAGTTTAGCGCGCACCCTTTATTTGGCCTCCGGGGACGCGGTGTGCGCGTACCCATCCCCTTTTGGGAACGTCGCATCGCAAGCAGTGGCATGGCTGCGGCGCTTGGCGCGTGGTGTGGGGGATGTTGAAAGGAAAGGTTGGGACGGGACGCACGAGACAGACCAGCGCTGAGACGAGGGCAAGAGCATGCGGAAGACTTGCAAGCTGATGAGAAAGAAACATGAGCGACCGTCCGACTTGTCATCTTAACAGAAAGAGCTTATATTTATTAAAAAAATGGTGGGTTGCTTGCTTGCTTGCTTGTGGACTACGAAAATGATGTAATGCAATGCAATGCAGTGCAAAGCAGTTGGCTAAAACAAGTGAAATGATAGGTGAAATTTGGCAATCTCAGATGCAATGTGAGCTTTCAGCAGATAATTCTTCGCGGAGGGTGAAGACACACAATCGCCTCATATCAGTGTCGTAGCTTTCATCTACACTCTTCTTTTTCTTTCTTAGAATGTGAGCCTTGGGTCGTCGTCCTCTTCCTCTTCCTCCTCTTCCTCGTCATCATCCTCTGCGAGCACCGCAGCGCTGCCCGTGTTAGGGGACATTTGTGGAATCGTTGACGAGTAAATGGGGCCAGAAGAGGGCGAAAACTGAAGAGGAGTGGTCTCGTTGACCGAGGAGTAGTCGTCCTCATCCGCATCAAAGCTGGCCGTGTAGTTGAGCGCCGTCACCGGAGCCAGCTGAGCGGGCGCCATGTCATGACGCGTTACAGCACCAGTCTCCACGGCTCGACCCTTTTTGCCTAGCAATCGACGATGCACAAAATGCCGCACGCCACGCACCATGCCCTCAAAAGAGCTTCCGTCACCTTCCCGAATTTCGAAAAGGAGTAAAAGCACGGCAGCACCAGAGTACGCAAAGGCATACTTGATGGGGAAATCACCCTCAGTCTTGGCAGGAAAGCCATACGAGGAGGACACGCCGTGCTCGTCGAGCTCAAACGAGTGAACGGCGCCCACAAAGGAAAGTGCGGCACCCACAAGCATCCAAGCGGCTGCGTTGAAGAACTTGCGATCGATGATCTCTACGAGTGCGCTTGCAAGGAAAATAGAGGAAAGCAGATAGCCTCGCGACAGCGCAATGAGACCGTACACGTAGACTCCATTGGCCTCGAGGTTGCGCATGACCTTGTCAAAGGGCACGTGCACCTCGGAGAGACCCATGCTAGGGTTACTGAGAACCGTGCCGCAGGCCGGGACTGTGGCTTGGATATACTGCATGCCCCAGGAAGCGAGTGCGGGCAGGAGACCTAGCGCCACTGCAGCTGCGTGGGAGCCTGAGCTACTCGACTCCATCTGATAGTCGTCATCGCGATCAAAAGCCTGCGCCGTGACGACGATGCCAATCCACATGAGAATGCCAACACCAGCCACTTCGGGGACCACAGTCATGACAGCCGAGGTTCCATTGAACAAACCAAGGAGCAAGACCGCCACTGCGCTAATGTAACTGTAGCCGCCAGAAGCCCCCATTGATTTGAAAGCGCCGTGGCCAATGTAAACGCACGTGGGAAAGGGGCAGCCCATGAGCGAGCCAAGGATGGTCATTCCCGCGTCCAAAGCCAAGCCTTGTCGGATGCTGTACGAGTCGCCGACGGCCTCGGAGGCCTCAAAGCATGAAAGATTCGTCACAATGTTGACAATGAGCATTGGCACAACTACCGTAATGTAGGGCCATGTCCGCGAATCGAGGAGAGCGTGAAACACGTCGGGCAGCGAGCTCGAAGGAAGGTAAAAGCCCGTCCCACTGTGCAGGGATCCGTCGGCAGCGGGATTTTGCTCCGAAGCGGGGTCCATGAGCTGCAGATCAAAGGCACGAGCCACGGCAACAATGATGCTGCCCAACACGAGCGCGACAAGTCCTGCGGGAACCTTGTATGGCAGCTGCACGTTTGATCCGTAACAAGTGAGGATGACGATCATGGGAATGATGGCCACGGCTGGGTTGGAAAAGATCTGCACGGTAAAGGTCATTGCAATGAAGGTGAGCGAGACGCCAGCCATGGCCGACATCATGGCCGCGCGCGGCACGACTTTGCGGATGTGCTCGACGAGGAAGAGCGCCGGGAGCTCAAGAACGCCCAGAACAAAGCAGCAGGCGAGGCCGGTGTGGTACGCAAGCTCAGCGTCGCCAGTCTTTTCGAAAACAGGTGCCATGATGAGCATGGTAAAGGCGAAAAAGAGAACCGTGTTGATGCCGTGAGGGAGCGCAGTAAAGTCTTCGCCCTCGGCCCGCCTTGCCTTGAGGTCAGCCCACGCGCCAAAGACAATGTTGCTCAGGAAAACAGTCAAGGTCGCGCCAGGGACAATTTTGCCCACAACCAGACTTTGCTCTACGCCGACCCGGATGCGCATCGAACTCAGGAGGTTGAGAAGGAGGATCAGCGTGTTGAGAAACTGGGCAAAACCAGCGTCAAGGTTGCCATAGGTGAAAACGCCCCCAAAGAGCTCGCGAAACTGTGCCAGCTTTGAACCAAGTGGCATACGAGAGAAGAAGCTATTTTTGTGGCGCATCATCTCTTGGCGGCGCTCAAAGAGAAACTGCGTCGAGGGCGACCGCGGCACGTAGTAGTGCTCGTTCTCGGGCCCTTCTTCCGTATCCGGGGACCCAACGCGATCCGAGAGAATGGCGACGGAGTGTGACCAGCCCGCAGCAACGAAGGCCACGTCGCGACCGAAGCACTTCACGCGCAGAGGCGAAGATTGGTCAGAGAAAGTGGTCCCGGCGCCCAGCTGGCCATCGTCATTGCGGCCCCAAGCAAACATGCGCTTGGCGCCATCGCTATCGCGCTGCACAACGGCAATGGTGTGGCGGCCACCGCCACAGACGTGGAGGACTGAGCTCGGAAGTGAGGTCACTAGCATGGGCTCGAGCGCCATGCTCGATCCCTGTGTCGTGATGCCAAGTTGGCCGTGCTGGTTCCAGCCAAAGGCAAAAAGGTTCGAAAACTCCTCGTCTTCATTTGGTTCGAACGAAGTCAGCACGGCAAGACTGTGCCGGTATCCGCAAGCAATCTGGGTGATGCGGACTTTTTGTGTAGCGCGGAGCGGGGCCGGAAAGTAGACTGGAGTTGGTTCGGAGCGAGCCTTGCGCTCGCCTGTGCCGAGCTGGCCGTAGGTTCCCCAGCCAAAGGCAAAGAGCTGATTGCACATGTATCGCGGAACGGTGATTTCTGCGTCGACATTCGTATCATCGACAAGGACAAGAGTGTGGCGGGAACCGCAAGCCACATCCGTGACGTCGGAGAGCGAAGGCAGTCTGCGTGGTTCCAGGACGGCTTCCCCAGCGGCAAGTCCGGTGGCGCCATCGTCATCATCTCCCCAAGAGTACAGGTACCCGGCCCTGGAGATGGCGACGGAATGTACTCTCCCGCAGGCAATTTTCGTCACAACTGTCTCGTGCTCGCGAAAGAACGAGATCTCGGTGGGCGTTTTGCATGGGTCGCGGTGGCCGAGACCAAGCTGGCCCTCATCATTCCTGCATAAAGGCAATAAAACGAAATGAATCAAGAAAAAGGAGACCGTCGTCAGGTCTGATCGTTAGTTCTCTGTGTGCACGGCAAATGACCATATGTGCTGCAAGGTACTTTTTTGCGCGCCAAGAAGCGGTGTCGATGTGGAGAGAAATCGGTTGGCGATGTAAAGAAAAACACTGCAGCACATGATGGGTGGTTCATCGACAACAACTTACCTTCCCCACGCGTACACGCGACCCTCTGCTGAGAGCGCTAAGGTATGTGCGCCACGCGCAGCAATGCTCACGATGCGCACGGACTCGAGCGTCTGGACGAGGCGGGGCACCGTGGCGAGGGCACCGCCTTTGCTGAGGCCAAGCTGATTGTCATCGCCGCGGCCCCAAGAGTACACATTGCCCTCCTTGGAGAGGGCGACCGTGTAGCGGCTTCCGCATACGACGCTGACAACGACGCTTCCCTCGAGTGCAGTGACGACTTGGGGCACCACGCGAAGCTGGGTGTCGCCGAGTCCCAGCTGATGATTCTGATTCCAGCCAAAGGCAACGGTCGTCATCTTGGTTCTAGCTCTTCTTGACCTTGCTACGTTTGTTTGTTTCCTCCTTCTTCCGGTCTCCCGGCGTCAGACGGGCCACGTCTCACCTTGAGAACCTCCGGCCGCCGCTCCGCAGCTTAGGGCCTTGACGCGCCTTGACGCCTGCGAGAGGGGCTCTGCTCTCTTTTCAGTGTCCCTAGACGTTGCAGTTCTGTACCGATGAAAACACACCAAGATACAACGTCCGAAGACCCAGTGGCCCTGGCTGGCAAGCTAGCTCAGCAAGCACAGCAACCAAGGCTAGCTTGCTAACAAGCGTGCCTATTCGCCCGAGGCGTGTGGCTCCCCTCTTGCCTCCGTGCCCGCGTTTGCGTCTGCGCCTGCGCCTCGCGGGTGGTCGCCTTTGCCCCTTCTCTCCTCTCCTTTTTCGAAACCGGGCTCCGGGTTCGCGTCCCGCGCCGTCGCTGCTGCAGCGGCGGGTGCGACGGGGCCGGCGTGCGTGCGCGCGCGCGCGCGTGGGCGTGCGGGCAGGCGGGCAGGCGGTCAGGCGTGCGGGCGAGGGAGCGACAGGGCGGAGGGGGCGCAGACCCTTCCGCGGCGCGTCGGTGGCTCGACCGGTCGAGCGGCTCAACGGGTTTCGGATTTGAGCTGCTCTTCTCGCTCCCTGCTTGGCGCCCTTGCTTCGAATCCTCCGCCCTTGCATCCCCGCCTAAACTCGTATCTGCGCGGCGGCGCAGGCCGTGCCCCCCGTGGGGGGCAGGGAAAGAACCCTCTGGCAGCAGCAGCTAACTTAGCTGGGCTGGGCCACCCCGTTCTAGCTCGCTAGCTGGCTCCAGCTCGAGGCTCCTGTTCCGCCGCCTGGCTCCTGTCGCTCTGCGCGCGACCGTCCATCCCCATCCAATCATCCACCCGTCCATCCACCTGCCGCCTGCTGCTCGAGGACGCCGCCGCGAGCCGTGCAAGTCGGGCATGCATGAACAGTAGGCCAGGCGCTGCTCAGGCTCCACCGTTACTTACACAGTGGAGCCTCGGCTTCTGCTCGCGCTC
Organism: Schizochytrium sp. CCTCC M209059; assembly: GCA_000818945.1. Taxonomy (NCBI): domain Eukaryota; class Bigyra; order Thraustochytrida; family Thraustochytriidae; genus Schizochytrium; species Schizochytrium sp. CCTCC M209059. The sequence goes on from KN805412.1 coordinate 242,870, forward strand.
GTGATCGCCGTCGCGACAGCATTCATTCTTCGCAGACCAACTTCGCGGCGAAACGACCCTTCTCCAGGCCGTCTGCCTCGGTTGTCTGCTCCGCGGACCTCTTCGAGAGGACGGGACGGGACCGGGCACGGCGCATCCAGGCTTGGCTGGGCTGGGCTGGGCTGGGCTGGCCGTTGAGGGCCTGCAGTGCAGTCAGTGCAGGGCCACGAGAAGCGAGCTAGCTGAGAAAGTCTGATAGCCCAGCTCGCGTACCGGCTCAGCGGATACTACCGACAAGGCCGGGCCGACGGGGAGGGAGGGGTGCCTATACCAATAACATAAATCGCGAAATCGAAGGCTTTACGTCCACAAGTCGAGTTCTTAGGTGGCTTTCATGTGTTGGTTGGTTGCCTGCGGCCGGTTGGTTGATTAGCGATTTTCGCTGCGTCTCCACTATGACAGTCGAGCAGTTAGCTACGCGGGCGGCTGCCAGAGTCAGAACAGTGCAAAGTCAGACTTGCCACCCGCCAGGAAATGTCGGTTAGCTGCCCCTTCAAATTCGTTGTGGAGGATGAGGGGAGGAAAGAAAAAAAGAATCTTGCCAGTGGCCCACATCACCAACCCCGATCTACGAAGTCGTTGCCACTCGCAGTCGCCGCCACGTTCCCGCTCCGCCCTCGTTACAAGATAAGAGAAAGTCCAGGGAATGTTTGGGAAGCAAGATTAGAGACACAGCGTGAGGGAGAGAGAAAGAAGAGAAAGAGAGCCCATTGGCGGGCCTGTTCGTCTTGTCTCACTGCAGCGCTCACTCCAACTAGCCAGTGGCAGATGGCAGCACGCGATGTCTTCGGGAAATGGTGGCACCAATCTGACTCGTGACGGCGACGCCTGCCCCCCCCCCAAAAAAGCTCGCGTGTGTTCCATGCTGCTGCAATGTAACGGGAAGACATCGAGAAAATGGCCGCGCAAAGCAATAAAACATCGCGAAGAGGTCCTAAGATGCTCAGACCGAAAGCTGACTGCAAAAGACGAAGAGCACGATGGGAATATAAACAAAGCCGTAGCGGGGTTTTGAAAATGGAGCGCAAATCTAAGTGCAAAAGACGACAAGTACGACAGCTAAAGACGAAAGAAAGAGGCGGCAAGATACAGAACAGTCACAGTTGTACATGCTTGCATTTAGAATGAAGATCTAGAGTGCATGGCCTAGTGCGGCGCGCCAGTGAACAAGCCATACACAGAGACAATGAGCTCGAGGGTAATTAGGACGATAATCATCCACTCGAGGCGCTCCCCCTTGTGGGAGTGAATAAGCTCGACGAGGAAGCGCATGTTGCTCTGCAGATAAGAAGCCTTCATCTCCAATACCGAGAAGCGGTCGCTGATTTCAAATTCCTCACGAAGGCCTTCCCAGATCACTCCATACTTGGGAAACCTCCAGGCCTCCTTCATTCGCGTGCGATCAAGCACACCGAGCTTGACGATGACCTCGCTCAGAACCGAGTTGCTCTCACTCAACATGCGATAGAGGAGTTTTGTCCGCGACGGCGTGTAGGAATGCGCACTAAGAGTTTCTTCCGAATTGGCGGACTCGAAACTCTGTAGCATGCCGTCCACGACGCGCTCAAAGTGGCCCAACGCCACGGACTGGCCCAAAACGGACGCAATGACACGAATATTGTTCATGTCCATCTTTTGCACAACGAGTCGATTTGACTTGAAGGTGCTCCAAGACTCTTGAGTGGGGTCCACCTCCACCATGAAGTCGTCCGCGCCTGCGGCGCCGCCCGTGTCCAGATATCCGACGCAAAACTGTTCCGCCTGGGTGATGCTCTCTGTCTGTAGGACCTCATCGCAATCGAAAAAGACCACAGCGCCATAGTCAAAGAACACAGCGCAAGGGTGGCCGCCTTCGCTCTTGCTAAGAATATTGCGAGCCTTTCCAAAGGTCGCCTTTACAGCCGGGACCTCGACGTTGCTTCCCCTTTGGTCGCCCTCGGCCTTTGCTTTGCCCTCGCTGGTTCGTTTCGGGCCGAAGGGTCCGAGACCGAGCTTGGCCCGGCTCCCGGGCGCTGGCTCCGACGGAGGCGGCGGCGGGGCAGGGGGAGCGCCACGCGCAGGAACGCCGGAATCGTCTACATCAGGATCATCTCGCTGATGCCGACGCGATCGGTGCGAGCTTTCGCCATGGTCATTCTCTGCCGCTGCTTGCGCAAAGGGCATGCGGCCGTGCGGAAAGGAGACAATCAAGCTGTCCACCTCGAGCCAATTTCGTTGCCTGCCGTACATTTTCTGAAACATAGGAACAACATTGATCTTTTTCGCAATGTAGTACGCACGCACATTGCCCGCGCCCTCTGCGCGTGGCACCACAAAGCGTTTGGGGTATTGCCCGCTGTCGCTGCTGCTGCTCCCGCTGCTGCTCCCCGCCTCCGTATACGCCTCGTACGACTCCAGGGCCGTTGAGAACGACCGCGTCATGCTCGCATTCGGTCGCCGGCGCGAGGCCAGCCTCCCCGCGCCCTGAATCGCCGCGAGCCACATCCTACGTGCGCGTGCGTGCTTGCGTCTCTGGTCCTCCGCTAGCGTGAAGTCGGGGGGGCCACTGTTGGTCGCCGCTGTTCAAGGTATAGTGTACTATACTCCTGCTAAAGCTAACGACTGGCGTCGTGCACGGCTGCGCGCCGCTCGAGCCCAAACGTCTCGCCGGGTCTTGCGCTCTCGTGCTCTCGCTTCACTAGCCCGCGCGTTGCCGCGGCTCTCCGCTGCGCTACCGCGCCGCGCCGCAGTGCCGCCCGAGAAGCGGTCTGTCTGCTGGCTTGTCTGCGTCTCTCTTGTTGTTACAAGCAAGGCACAGGCGCACTGTCAGCTTGATATCACTGCGCAACGCAAAAGCAAGGATCTGCGCAACGCAAACGGAAGAAGATTTGGCCTTGATTTGCTTTTTGCTGTGGAAAGAAGAAGGAAAGCAAAGGAAAGGAAAGCAAAGGAAAAGGAAAGCAAAGAAAAGGAAAGCAAAGAAAAGGAAAGGAAGAGGCAAAGAAAGAACCCAGCGAAGCATTTTCCGCAGATCGCAAACCGTTGAGCTGGAGCTTGCCTGCGCGAGGAGCGAGACGTCTGCGGACAGCTGTCGCGCGCGACGCGAAGGCGCCGGAGCCAACGCCCTGCCCAAAGCGTTTGGAGTGAGACGAATCGAGACGAAAGAAACGGAGAAGGAGAACGAAGACGCAAGGAGAGGAGAGGAGAGAAGAGGAGAGAAATCTCAGGAGGGAAAAATGGCGCAAGACGCAGCCGCGGCGACGACGGCCAACACCATGGACGAGGAAACGCCCGTCCTGGACCTTGAGACGCTCAAGAGCAAGGTGCACTTGCTGGACCACCCCGTGGCCCGACATAAGATGACTCAGCTGCGTCGCAAAGAGACATCAAGCAAGCATTTTCGCGAGTTGATGCGTGAACTGACCATGTACCTCGGATACGAGGCAACCAAGGACCTTACCACCAAGCCTTGCGTTGTGCAAACGCCACAGGCCAAGCACACCGGGGCAGAGCTTGACATGGACGTGGGCCTTGTCCCAGTGCTTAGGTCGGGCCTCGGCATGGTCGATGCAATGCTCGAGATTCTCACCACTGCCCAGGTGCTGCACATTGGCATGTACAAGGGCAAAAACTCCTTGGTATCGACCCTGTACTACAACCGCCTTCCGCGCGAATGCACCATCAATCGCGCCATCATCTTGGAGCCCGTGATTGCTACTGCGGGCACAAGCAGCGCTGTCGTGCAGATCCTCAAGGAGTGGGGTGTCGAGGACATTCACGTCATGTCTGTCGTCGGTTCGCGCGCTGGGCTGAGCAGCCTTCTTGACGCGCACCCGAGTGTCAAGATCCACATCGTCGCCATCGACGACAACCTCTCCGAGGACGGTGAGATTATTCCTGGTATTGGCGACGTTGGTGACCGACTCTTTGACACCCGCGACGTTGCCGCCGGCACGATCCCTCCCTCCCCAAAGCGCCAGCGCAAGGAATGAACTAGCCATTCTCGTAGATTGTGCGCAATTACGCATTTGCTCTAGGAGCGAAACGCAGACAAGAAACAGTAAGACAGAGTAATTTTTTTTTTTAGGACTCACCACAGAATCCAACCAATGTGTCCACCAAAGCACCAGCACGAGAATCGAGCCGGCACTTCTCTCGATGTCTACGCACAAATCGCGCACTAGATCCGAACTCGCGGACGTAGTCCTGCGCCAATATATGACGAAGTCTGCACACGGGTCTCTTGTGTAAATCAGCATTCAATACAGACTTTGAGGTGTTTTTTTTGTAAAAGGAGAGGAAGAAAAGAGACACATGACCTTGACTTGAGCAAACGCCCGTTCAGAATATTTCTAGCGACTGCAACGTGCTGCTCATAACAATTGTAGGAAAACAGCTCGCAGAAGAAAAGTTAAACTGACTTTCTCCAGCAAAGACGAATCCGTCAATTACGTGTTGAAATCCCGAGATCTAGTGTGGTGAGCCCTGATCTAGCTTTCCACAAGAGGAGAAACACTGGTTCCACATGGTGTCTCTTAAAAGAGAACGGGATCAAGTCTAATAACTATCGCACGGCGGAAAGCATGCCGCTTCACACAAAGCCCAAGAGGCTGCCAAGCACAATTCCAATCATGAGCGGCCCCTTGAGTTGACTCGGAGCACCAATCGAGACGATTAAAAATAGCGGCCAATTCAACTGCTGAATGATAAACATGAAAAGCAGCCCGAACATCATTGCAAGCACATTGCCGGGGAGCATATCGTAGAGGGGTCTCAGCCCCGGCGGAATGTGCTCGCGCAAATTCACGCCATTCACTACAAAGGGCCCGCCCTGACCCTGGCCTCCAAAGCCACCCATTCCTGGTCCCCCTACAAAGGTGAAACCAGCAGGCATTCCGCCAGGTCCACGCCCCATGCCTTGTGCGGCCTGTGCACGCTGCATCTCGGCAAACATTTCTCGAAACAGGTCATTCGGGTCCATGTGGCCAGCAAATGGGTTACCCTGTTGACCGCCAACTTGTGATTGCGAAGGGTCTCTGCCAAAACGCTCGTAATGGCTGCGGCTGTCGGCATCGCGGAGACAGGCAAAAGCGGAGGAGACACGCTTGAAGGCCTCTTCCGCGCCTTCTACCTTGGTCTTATCCGGATGCACTCTCAGCGCGAGCTTTCTGTACGCTTTGATGACCTCCTTCTCGGAGGCTGACCTCTCGATACTGAGCACCTCAAAGTAGTCCTCCTCCTTTAAGATGCGTGCCACGAGCGCGGCGGTCTCCTCGTCGCGCGAGGTCGCGCTTTGCTCTGTCATGGCGGGCGACGCTGCCCGTGCCGCGCGGGTCACCAGAGCCACGCCAAGCCAAGCCAAGCCAAGCCAAGCCGAGGAAGGTAATAAAAGGGAACGAGTGCAAGGAATGCAACCCTCTACGCACGAACTTCAGAGGCGGGGTCGCCGCGCCGCGCGTAGCCCTCGCAGCGACGAGCGAGGTCTGCCTTGCCGAGCTGGCGTCGCGAAGGACTCGCCGGAGGCTGAAAAACTACAAATACAACAATAACAACAGAAATAACATTGACCGGACAAGTGAAACAAATAAGAGTTGGTCTTGAAGAGTTCTTTCTAGGTGTTGAAAGCAAGACGGTCACATCCGCTTGGAGGAGCTGGCAAAAGAGGAACAGTTTTGACCTCGCGCTCACGGCGCAGAGCTCTTTGCGCGTCGAGGGCAGCGGAGGCGGGGCGCGCACCGCGACCCGGCGCCGGCTCGACTGCATCGCCCCCCGCTCGAAAAGCTCGCAAGGCGGGAACGTCTGCGGCTGGGCCAAGCGAAGCGAAGCGGCGCGAGCTCTAGCGAGAGCGGCTCCTTGGTGAAAGCTGTGGCTTCTCGCTCGCGTGCGAGCTTGCTTGCTGACTTGGCTTCTTGCCTGGTCTACCTGACAGGGGACTTACGCACAACGAGCAAGAATGACAGAAACCTCGCAGCACGATGCGGAGCTCATGACGCTGGATGAGCCGGTGCTAGAAACGATCAAGCGCGATCTCAAGATGATCGGGGCCAAGCTCAAGTTCGTCTTCATGCCCACGGCCAAGTCCGAGGATACTATCGCAGAGCTGCGCAAGTGGGACTTGTGGGGCCCACTTCTGTTTTGTCTAATTCTTTCCGTGGTTCTCAGCGTTTCGGCGTCTGCAGACCAGGGATCGACGGTCTTTGCCTGCGTCTTTGTCGTGGTCTGGGTCGGTGCCTTTGTTGTGACACTCAACGTCCAGCTTTTGGGGGGCAAGGTGACAAATTTTCAAAGCGTCTGTGTACTTGGTTATTGCATCTGCCCGCTCGTTCTTGCATCAGTTCTGGGCATGCTCTGGAATAATATTTTTTTCAAATTGGCGCTTGTCGCCGCTGGCTACGCATGGGCGATGCGGGCGCCTGTTGTCTTTATGGCACAGCTCGTATCCGAGGAGAAAAAAGCGCTTGCAGTTTTTCCCGTCGGTCTATTTTACCTCGTCATTGCGTGGATGATTGTCATCATTTAGCTTCCTGTCTCTGATTGATCAAGCCCTTCTTCTTTTTCCTTTTTTCACTTCGACAACTTGAGTTCCACAACGAGACGAGGCTTGTCCCCGTTTTCACTTCGGCTCAGTAGCGTGGTCTGCATTGCAACTCCATTTGGCAACCAGCGCCGTGGAAACGTCAGTCGTCTGGGCTCTCCATTTTTATTTCGAAATGACTTTGTGGCCGACTCTTTGATTGAATTTCATTTCAGTTCATTTCATTTCATTGGAGTTTACGCACCTGTTCCAGCACGCCGTCCCCGTTTTCCCCGGTCCACGTGCGCTTGACAATTTCGGCAATCGAGACCACCTTTTCAACCGTCTTGCCCTCGCCCTCGATGCTGCTTTTCCCCTGTGTCTCGGTGATTCGCATCATATAACAACGCATCGCACCGCATCGCATAAAACAACATCGTGTCAGCTCTCTCTCACTGCCCTCTCTCAGCGAAATCCGAGAGCGCACGCTTACCCGCCCGCCCGCCGCGGCAGCCCGAGACAGCCGCGCCTGGGCCTCGCCGCGCTCCCCCGGTCCCGGCGACTCACCTCCTGCTCGAGCTCGAGCAGCGCGCGGCTCACGTACCGCGCGGTGCCGCCTCCATCGCGCACGCGCATCTCCGCCGCGCCCGCTCGCAGGGCGTGCTGCCGGAGTTGCTCGCGCGGCTCGCGTCCACCCGCTCGAGCGGAGCAAGCAAAGCAAAGCAAGCGCAAAGCAAGCAAAGCAAAGCAAGCGCAAGCAAGGCAAGCGGGGAGAGGAGCAAATCCGGTTTGTTTGGCCCAGGTCGTGGCTGGAGGCGGGAGAGAGAGCCTCGAGCGCAGCTTCGTCTCGAGCGCAGCTTCGTCTCGAGCGCGGGGACCAGGGCTCGAGACGCACGCCCGCGCGCCGCGGCCGCCTGCTCGCGCGGGAGGGGGGGCGCAGGGGCCGGGCCACGCCAGACGCTCGTGAGAGGCAGCGGGAGAGAGAGAGCCCAAACTTTCTGCACAAGTTACGCGGTTCGTTCGTGGTGGACGAAAGACCAAGAAGCAAGCCGATGGAGGCCGTGCGGGAACTCGTGGCCCAGGCCGAAGACCTCGAGGCGGCCGGGGATCTCGGCGCTGCGCTGCAGGCCCTCGAGCAGGCCGTGAATCTGGCCGAGCAGGGCGAGAAGAAGCTGAGACAGCAGCAACAAGCGAGCGAAGACAACCAGGGCGCACAGGGTTCTCGCGAAGAATCTGCCCGCGACGCCTTTTATGCCAAACTCAGCCTCGCCTCGCTCGCCGTTCGCTGCAACCTGCACGGTATGTCGCCAGACGAAGTGCGAAAAGTGGACCAGGTTCTCGCGGCATGCTGCAAGGCCAAGGATGTTGCAGATGATAACCAACTGAGTGCCGCCTTTGGACTCCGTGGTGTCCTGCTCAGCCGCGCCGTTGGCGACTTTGAAAATGCCGTCGAGGCCTTTCAGCAGAGCCTTGCCCTGAATGAGGAGAATTGTGACAGTCTGTACTGTTTTGCCACCATTCTCGATGAGGTCTTTCAGGAAAAAGACGAAGCTGCAAACTTGTACACCAAGGTACTGGCTCTGCAGCCTGGCAATGTGGCTGTCATGAACAACTTTGCCACTCTACTCATCGAGAAAACGCGCACGGCGCCGCCTCAGGAGCGGGGCCCCTTGCTCGAGCAGGCCAAGGCACTGTTGCGACGTGCACAGGATGAGGCACCTGGGTTTCCTGCGTACAATTTGGCCTGCATCGCAGCTCAGGAGGTGGCTAGCAGCGCTCACGACCGGGAGCATCGCGCTATCGCTGCGCAAGAGTGCCGTTCTTGGCTCATGAGAGCGCAACAAACAGGCGGTATTCCGGACGCGAGCATTTTGGAAGAGGACGAAGACCTTGCGAGCGTCAGAGGCGAGCCGTGGTTTGCGCGCGCCGTCATGCAAGCCAAACATCCCAAATGCTTCGTCTTACCTTTTGCTGGACACTTTATTCTGCTGCGCGAGCCTACTGGGGGCGTTTGCAGCGACAGCGACCAACCCACAAGCATGCAAACTAGCTCGGAAAACGGCAACGATGGCGACTTTGATCTCGACAATCAAAACAATGTCGAAGGCGAAGGCGACATGGAGATGGAGATGGGTCAGGCCAAAGATGCGGTCGACGGCGCCGCAATGGAGGGCACCACCGGTTGGACTGTGTGGAATGCGAGCTATGTCATTCTTCGTTTCCTGGAGACCGAGCTCGCTGGCAAAGCTTTGCCCGGTTATCCGGCGCTAACGCGCGGAGCAGGCGCTGCGTGGTGGAAGGGCAAACGCGTACTGGACCTGAGCGCTGGTCTCGGAGTCCTGGGCATTGCGTGCGCCAAGCTGGGCGCCAACGTTGTGCTCACGGACATTGGTGCCAAGCAAGTGGCAACCATGGAAGCGAATGTCGAGCTTAATGGCTTGTCCAAGGATCAGGCTGTCTGTGCGCCTCTTGCGTGGGGAGACGCGCAAAGCTTTGCCGACTTGCAGACGCGCTTTGGACCGTTTGACCTTGTTCTCGCAAGCGATCTTGTCTATGTTGGCATTCGCGACAATCTTCTTGAAAGTCTAGGGGCCACATTGCAACAGGCGGTACAGCATGACCCCAAAACATCGGTCTTAATGTCTTTTGAAGAGCGTCAAGGACGTCGCGAGCGCGAATTTTTGGATCAGCTCTGCAAGGTCACCTCTTGCGAGTACACGAGGGTACAAGAAGCATCTCTTTTGCGTGATATCCGCGAGGCAGAACAAGGCAACTTGGCATCTGCACTCGCGGGGCTCATGATTCATGAGGAGCCTGACTTTTTTATGGCTATGCTTCGAGGCGTCTCGACGGACGACGCCTCCAAGTAAGCCCAAGCTTCAATACCCGTAGAATAGACGAGACAAGACGAGTCGAATTGAGATGAGACGAGATCAAACACGGCTAGGCTAGGCAAGACCAAAAAAAGGTAGACTATCGTGGTGGACTTGCTCAGACTAGGCAAAGAATACGTTCAACTAGAGCCTAGACTCGATTTTTCATCCACAAAAAGTTTATTCGAGGAGAGCCTCTCTATTTCTTTCTGATCGTTTTTGTAAATCATCAGCCTTGCTTTTAAAAAAGCGAAAACAAAGGAAAGAGCTAGCCAGGCCTTATTTTTTTTTGTTTTGCAATTTCTCACCTCGAGAGATTTGGTCTGTTTCTGCTGAGTGGCTTTCAAGAAAAGCGATCCATTTCGTGCTCCCTCCTTCGTTCTGTTGAAAAGGAACTGAACTAGTTATGCTGCTTATCAGCAAACAAGTTCGCCATGAGCTAGCTGCAGCCAGAGACAGAGTAAACCCATTCGTCAAGAAAAGAATACAAGCTCAAAGTGACCCCAATCTCTCTTTCTGCGTCTTGCGGGACAATTCTGCCTGCCCGCCTGCCTGCCTGCCTGTGTGCTTGCTTGCTTGCTTTTTTTCTGACACTTGCTTGCAGCGCTCGCTTTGCCTCTGGACTCTATTGGAAAAAAAAACTCTCTTGCAAAACCCCGGAGGGTTTTGGACACATCAATTGCAGCGTAAACTGCCAAAATATACTCGCCTTGCTTTCGTTCTTCTTTATGAAGATCTTGACAATGATAACTTGCTTCTTCACGATGTCTTGTTGCTGTTTTTGTTGTTGCCATCATGATTATTCGCTACAATATTCTTTTCAAAGATGATCTCCATTGTAGGGAGACAAGACAATCGATTTTAATTTCTATTGCGCCTCGTCCATCGGCGCGGGAGGGGGCGACGCCTCACGCGGTGCGGAGCGAGATCGGCCACGGTCGGAGCGAGGAGGCGGCGGCCCCCGTCGGTCTTCATAGGGCCCATCGCGAGGAGGACCGCCACGATGATCGTCGTAGTAGTCGTCCCGGGGAGGGCGGCGGTCGTAGTAATCGTCGCGACGGTAGTCATAACCTCCTCGGTACCCGCGATCATAATCGCGGTAGTCATGACGATCGTAGCGATCACGACCATAATCTCTACGATCATCGTGGCGGTCACGACGATCATAGCGATCGTAGCGATCGTAGCGGTCACGGCGATCGTAGTAAGGATCAACGGGCGGTTCATCCCGATAGCGGTCGCGCGGCGGCGAGCGATGCCTGCGTTTCGTCACAATCCATTTTGTTGGGGAATGAATCGTTATTATACATGTAGCACCCACACGCATTGCAAGAATTAGTATCCGAAAGACAACCACGATACAAGGCAAAACCTGACGCATTCTGAAATTGGCGAGTGAAGTGGGGTGAAAAGTGGGTGTTGCCCATCCTTTTCCGACGAAACAAAACGTACCTGCGTCCTCCACCACGGCGACCGCCTCCGAATCCTCCGCGCATCTCATCCGCAGAGCGCCGGCCGCGTCGGGCCTTCTCAACAATAATTTCGCGACTGCCCATCTCCTTGCCATTGGCCTTGGCAATAGCCTCATCGACGGCTTCATGACTTTCAAACTCGACAAAACCAAAGCCCTTGGGTCTGCGCGTATGGTAGTCGCGAGGAATGTAGCAATCGACAATATTTCCAAATTCCTTGAAAAAATCGCGAAGGTCGGTCGTGTTGAGACCATCTTCGATGTTTTTCACGAGAATCGACGTCTGCACAGGGCCTCCTCCACCACGTCTCGGCGGGGGACCTCCGCGGCCTCGGCCCCTCTCGCGCCGGTCCTCCCTGCGAGATCCACGACTACGCTCATCAAACTCGCGTTCGCGACGTCCATGGCCTCTATCATAATCGCGACCATCGTCACGATGCCCACGGCGTCTCCTGTCGTATTCTCCGTCCTCGTCATCGTATTCGCGGTCGTCGCGCTCGCGGCGTTCGCGGCGGTCGCGGCGGTCATCCTCGCCATCACGAGCAGAGTCGCCGTTGCCTGCGTCATCATCGGCGGCGTCATCATCGCCTCTTGCGCCGTCATCGCCATCCTGGTCGGCCTCTACGTTATTGGCGCCCTGGCGGTGGTGGTCGTCGTCGTTCTCGTTGTCGTCGTTGTTGGCGTCACCGTTGGTGCCTTCGCGATCCCCCTTGCTGGCGGCGGCGACTTCCTCCTCGCGATCGTTGGCGCCGTCATCGCCGGCGAGGTCGTCGTAGAGGTCGCTCATGGCGCTAACCGCGTCGACGTCGGTCTCCGAAGACAGCTCACTCCCGTGAGCCGCTGCCTTTACTCGCGTTTTGGTTGGCGCTGCGGCGCACCATATCCTCGCACAGCCTCTTTCCACAGCTCCAGACTGATCGAAACTAGTTCCCGCGACTATATGCTCTGCTTGCGTCTGGCTGACTTGCTGCCAGACTGACTGTGACTGACTGTGCTGATCGAATGAGGCGAGTTCCTTCCTCCGTGGTCTTGGCTCTCCATCGTTGCCGAGGTGCATCGGAAGGCAAGGCCGTCGAGGAGCACGCACGTCGGAGCGTGCCGCGGGAGCAAGAGCCGCAGCCAGGCGCTTCCGCTTAAGCCGCCTTCGCCAGTCCAGTCTCGGCGTGAGTGCCAACGAGGATCCAACTTCGAGTTAGGCCAGGCCTAGGCCTAGTTATGTATCAATGACTCGGAATGATGAACCGCTGTGTATGTTGAGAGAGAGAGAGAGAGAGCAAAACCGAATTCTCTCTTTCTCCGGCTTCGCGACGGTTCTTCGCGACCAGCCCTCTCGCTCGCGTGCGCGCGCGCTCCTTCGAGGAGAAACGGACGGACGACCGCGCCCCGCCGAGGACGCCCGCGCCCGCCCGCCCGCCCGCTCGCCCGCCCGCGCCTGGCCACGCCTGGCCCCGCGCGAAAAGCGCTGAGGCAAAGGTGAGCGACCTGGCACGACTCCGCCCGACGGGGGGTCGCGCTGCAGCGGACGGCCTGACACACGGCGCGCAGCTCGCCTGCGTCGACCTCGCGCGGCACAGAGCGGCACTCGGGGCCTTTGCGTGCGTGCGTGCGTGCGTGCTAGCGTGCTAGCGTGCAAGTGCGCGTCGCGGCGGTGGAGCGTAGAAGCGACTGACGGACGCTCTTGAGCGAGCAAAAATGTCGGGAAAGACGCACCACTCGAAGCTCGTCCTCTTGGGGGACACCGCCGTGGGCAAGTCGTGCCTGGTCGTGCGGTTCGTGCGCGACGAGTTTTTCGAGTTCCAGGAGCCGACCATTGGCGCAGCCTTTTTGACGCAAACAGTGACGCTCGACGATGCAACTGTGAAGTTTGAGATCTGGGACACGGCCGGCCAGGAGCGGTACCGAAGCCTCGCGCCAATGTACTATCGCGGTGCCTCGGCCGCGGTCGTAGTGTACGACATAACAAACCGCGAGTCTTATGATGGTGCAAAGTCATGGATCACCGAGCTGCAGCGTCGCGGAGACCCCAATGTGATTCTGGCACTCGCAGGCAACAAGGTCGACAACGAAGAGCAGCGACAGGTTCCCAAAGAGGAGGTTCAAGAGTACGCCAACGAGAACGGAATTGTCTTTTTCGAGACTTCAGCCAAGACGGCACAAAACGTGCGGGAGCTCTTTGTAGAAATTGCCAACAAGCTTCCCAAGACTGAGCAGGCCGACGAAGCGTCCGCCTTCCCCGTCACGGATGACGTCAGTGAAGAGAAGCGCGGCTGCTGCTAATGCGCGTCTTCATTCTTTGGATCTTTGCGCCAACCTCAGTCCTTTATTCTTTTCCACACCTTTCCATTTGATCCTCGTGCTTTTCGAGTTGACCAAGGTTATTCGCTCTGTAGAAACCAAACTACTGGTAGGAAGGTATATTTTACCATAGTTTTGCGCTTACGTTTTTATTGCCCCCTTCCCCGCCTATTTTGACGCCGATCTCACGGATGATTTGCGAATTGATTGTAAAAAGAAATCTTGCTGCGGAGACATCAAACAGAACGAGACAAGGACGTACAAAGCACTTTGTTGACGTCGCTGTCCCTCGACCTGCACTTTTTTCTTCGCTTTTCTCCAACTTCCTCTTTTCATCTTTTCCAAGTCGCTTTCACGATGCAGGACTGCGTTTCACGCGGCATGATGATCAGCGACTTGAAGTCAAGTCGAACTGAGAATTATGTCCGCGGCGTTCGTCAATTCATTTCCCAATGCTGATGGACATCTGCTTCGCTTCTGCCGCGGATCTTCATTTCGCTTTTTCGAGATCTCAAGTGGTAGGGATTTTTTCTCTTCTACCACTGCCCCCCTCCCCATGCCTCTAAAATACAATCTTTTGAATACGTGGAAACTGAGTTGAAGGCCTGGCCGGTTGCTACACAAGATTAAGGTTCCTCCAATCCGAGGTAGAATCGTGCATAAAGTCGTCCATATCAAAAACGATGTCTTGGCGGCCCTCTTTGAGGAGCTTGGTAAACTCTTTGGTGTTATCGAGCTCAGTCTTCCACTTACTGGATGAAGAAAAGCCATCACCACTGCTCTTGAGTGTCATGATGTCCAAGGCGGTCGTGCTTTCGTCGCTCAGGTTTTTGTTTAGGACTCGCACAAGGCACATTCCCTGGGTGCCCGAGATGGTCTGCAACTTCTTGAAGACGGCAAGGGTAGGCTTGGGTACAGTGTCGACGTTGCCGCGAGAGGTCGCATAGTACCAGCCGACGATTTTAGAGCCCTCGGGGGTCTGTTCGCTCTTGCAGTACTCCTCCACGAACGCAGTGCCGATTTCGACAATGGGACCCATCATGGGCGCATGGCAAAAGGGGATCGCATCCGAGACCGAGATCTTACCCTTGGTTTCCGCGCCAATGAGCATACCTGTGTAAGTAATCGCAAAAAGTAGAAATCACAACAAAATTGAGAGTGCCTACCTGTGTCAGTATTGCTCTTTAAAATATGTACACGCTATTGGCCATAATTGTGGCGAGAAACGCTTCATTGTCGTTGTAAAAGCATGGCAAGGGCCGCCGTAAGAGTAAGAGAAGAATAGCAAGAAAGAAAGAAAGAAGACTTACCGCTCGTTTCTGCCCACGGGTGTTTTGCTGCGTGCAAGAGGATCTTGAGGTGCGCCTGCCGGCCCACAATTCCGCCCTGTGCAGGCGCCAGCGCCTCCTTGGCGGCAGCAGCCAACTCGCTCACTTCATCCACCTTGTCGCCCATGGCGCTGCTCTCGTGCCCCTGTCTCGTCTCGTGCGTGCCAGTTTGGCGCAAAAGACCGCGAGCTTGGGGCCGCAAATATGCAAGCGCAAGCGTGCAGGCAGGTCCGCAGGCGAGGGAGAAGGCGAACAGACGATGGCGGAAGTCTCGGTGGCCTGCCTCCCCGCGCGCGCGCGATATTGAGAATTGATGCAATCAATCAATGAGTCAATCAGATGCCGCCGCTTTGTTCTTTATACACCAGCCTATTATACTATACTTGGTCTTTGCAAACATAGGCTATTACAGGAAAGAACATAGCCTTTGTTCCTTACATGCATGACAACAAGCTATAGCTAGCTATTAGCAAGCTCGGCATAGCTAATGAAGGAAAACGAAGAGGAGCTCGAAGAACGAAATGCCAAGAGAAAGGGGAATGAAAAAAGGACGTAGAGCCCATTACATACTAATACATTGTCAATGTTGCTGGCAGAAGGAAGAGCAAGCAAGCGAGGAAGAGTCGAACCGTTAAGCTAGCAAAGCGAAGCGTGCGGCGGGAGCACGCTCATGGGCAATGCCAGCACCGGTGAGATCTGAGCTGGCGTTGCAATGCTGTGTAGGAGCTCGAGACCGCAGAGCCCAAAAAATGTGTGGAACAAGTCACTAACGTTGCCCGGGCGGTCCGCGATTCCACCGGCGTCCTCGTCCTGGCATTCGAGGATGAATTTGCAGAGGCGGTCACGGTCGATCCAGTCGATGCGTCCAAGCATCTTGAGACAGGTGAGCGCCCAAAAGCTGTAGCAAACGTCGGCCTGTTTCTCTGGACGTCCGTTGAGCCCGCCCGAGTCACATTGGCGCTCAGCGAGCCACCAGGCAAGTTCGTCGGCCTCGTCTGCAGGCAGCTCGTGGCCTGCGACCTTGAGCGCGCCCAAGGCCGTATATGTGAATGCAGCATGCGACTCGGCGTGCGGGACCTGTCCGAAACCGCCGTCTGCGGCGTTGCGGCAGCTCAGCACGTAGCGAACTGCGCCAGCAAGGTCGACGACCTCGAGACGACCAAGGATTTGAAGACAAAAGAGCGCACAGCAAGTGTAGCGTGTGTCCTTTTCGCCAGACCACTCGTCCGCAAAGGATCCGTCTGGCTGTTGACGTGCGGCCACGTAGGCAGCGACGGCGTCAGCGTCAATTTTGTCGAGCGCGCCGCACTGCGCCAACACGTAGACTGCAAACTGCGTATTGATGACGTTGGTATCGTGGCCGACGTTTCCCGCAAAGCCTGCAGAGGTCTTGTCCTGGCACTTGAGCGCCCAGGCGACAATTTCTTCGGTGTTTACCTTGTCCTGTGCACTCAAGATCTGCAGCGAGCCAAAGGCCCAGAAGACGCCTTGTACCCGGATGTGCTCGATCGAGAGCATTTCGAGCGTATCTTTGGTCTCTTTTTCCTTGCGCCAAAAGTCGAGCACGTACGCGACATGTTTCTCGCGCATGAAGCCGTCCACGTCGCCGTCGCGCTTGCGCAGCTCCCTTTCCAGCCTGTCGATCTCCGCGCCGCGCGCCGCGCTCTCCGCCTCCAGCACGCCCACCCGCGCGCGCAGCGCCTGCTCCGCGGCCTCGGCCATGCTCGCGCCCCTCTCTCACTCGCCCGCTGCTCGACGTCCCGCGCGGCGTCGCGTCGGGGCCCTCTCCGCGGGGTGGTCCGGCAGCAGCGGCGAGCCGAAGAAGGAGGAGAAGAAGAAGAGGACGAAGACGGCGAGCGAGACGAAGGCGCCGGTGAAGTTGGTCGTGTTCGCAGGTTGAGGAGAGGGCGCCGGCTCGCTCTGCTTGCTTGCTTGCTTGTGTGCCTGTCTCGTAACAAACAACCTATGCTAGGCCTAGTAGTAAAGAACAAGGAGGAGGAAAGAAAGAAAGAAAGAAAGGACTCGCAAGAACCACAAAAGCGCACATTGAAAGGACGCCGCCGCTGCAGACCACAAACTGCAGCAGAAGATTTTCCTCGCGCCAGCGCACGAGAAGGCAGACACGCACGCAGGCACGCACGCACGCCCCGGGGTGAACGAATAAAGGAAAGATGCAGGCTTCCCTCGCCAACGTCGCGCGCCGCGCCGCCGTCGCGCAGAAGACGCAGGCCCTCCAGGCCGCGCCCGTGCTCATGCGCGGCGTGCATACCGAGGCCAAGCTCGAGAAGCTCGGCTACACGCTGCCCCAGGTCGCCAGTCCCAAGGGCAGCTACCAGCTTTGTAAGTTTCAACGCTCGTAGCCAGATCAGAATCGATCAGCCTCGATCTGATTTGATCCAACATGATCGAACCTGATCCAACCTGATCCAACCTGGTCAGCAACCAGATGGATGTGCCCGATAAAGAAAGATTGAAAGAAGAAAACGCACACTCACAGCTCTGCGGAACACCGATTCGTCTCGATGAATATTCGCTCGTTCCTTTGCGCGTGCATTGACACAGGCGTCCGCTCCGGCAACCAGATGTTCACGGCTGGCCACCTGCCGCAGCCGGCCAACGGCGACCTTCTCGTTGGCAAGGTTGGCGTCGACCTCAGCGTTGAGGAGGCCAACAAGGCCGCCCAGTACTGCGCTCTTAGCATCCTCGCCACCCTCAAAGGTGAGTTTTGAGACGACGGCATCCTGCGACATGTATTTTGTCTCGCAAGTTGACTGCGTGCGTGAAAGAAAGAATGAAAAAATGACTCACGCTCTCTTTGGTCGTGGAAATTGTAAATGTATATACAGCCGAGCTCGGTGACCTCGACCGCGTCGCGCGCGTCGTCAAGGTTGTTGGCTTTGTCAACTGCGCTGACGGCTTTGCGCAGCAGCCTCAGGTCATCAACGGCGCCTCCGACCTCTTCGCCGAGGTTCTCGGAGAGCGTGGACTTGTAAGTTCAATCCGGAGATCCCGCGCGAACCTTTTTCTGTCACACCACATGGAGACTGACCAAATTTCACCTGTCGAAATGTCTCTTTCTTTTTCTTTCTTTTTATAAAATGCCTTTCCACCTTCTCACAGCACGCCCGCTCCGCTGTCGGCACCAACTCGCTTCCGCTCAACATCCCCGTTGAGGTTGAGGCGATCGTCGAGATCAGCGAGTAAATTCTTGATTTCAACAAAAGCAACGAATTCTCTCAAGTAGCGACGCCATGTCGAATAATCAACAGTCAAGCATCGATTGGCTTCCTCTCTTGTTTCGAGCGAGACTCCCGTCTTGTTTCTTTTTGGCCTCAAGGTGTGAAGAAGAAGAAGAAGCATTTGCTCGTGCTTGCCATACCGCAACTTGGTTCTCTGTCTTGAACATTTATCATTTTTTACGAGCAATCTTGACGTCGCCTCCAAATTCTGCAAATCCTTATTGCAATATTACCTTCCTTCCCTTCTCTCCCCTTCCCTCCCTCTTTCCTTCCTGGCGGCAAGAAGCCCTGGTCATATGATAATATATACCACTGACTGTGAAGCGAAGCGGCACACCGTATATTTTTTTCTCCATTATTCTTGCTTTGAAGCCAAAATATAGAATTGTCGCGCGCGCGCGCAAGATCTTTGGCAGCAAGAGCAAACCTGGCTGGCGGCGAGTAGCAGCAAAGCGCGAGGGACAGCAAGGCCGCTTGCCCCACTTTGTAGATAGAAAGAAACGCAGCAAACACGCAAAAGCGCGCAGGAGCGATGGCGAGCTTCGACACGGACTTGTCCGGCGGCAACGCTGACGTTGGCGACGTCTTCGGGAGCGTACCGGCAGACTCAGCGCTCGGATTGTTCTTTTCGGTAGCGGGTCCGCTAGCGTCCATTTCGTGCTTTCTCATCCCCATGTCCACGGTGCTGAAGATCAGAAAGGCAAACAGCACAGGAGACCTGCCTCTTCTCCCATTTCTGTGCATGGCGGTACAGAGCATGCTTTGGCTCGGATATGGCATCCTTGTCAAGGCTATGCCAATCATTGTGCCTAACCTCGTCGGTGTTTCCATGGGCACCATGTACACGTCGATCTTTTTTTCGCACTTCGTAGGCAACATGGACCAACTCATGCGACAGCTGTACATTGCCGCCGGAATTCTCGGCAGTATTGGCGTGTCCTTTCTTATTCTCTCGCCCGAGGACAACTTGCTTTTGCTCGGATTCGTTGCAGCCTCGAGCAGCGTCTTCTTTGCGGCCTCGCCGCTCGCCGCTCTTCTCACAGTCTTTCGCACGCGATCAACCGAATCGATGCCCTTTCAGACTTCGCTGACACTTTTCATGAACGGCGCACTCTGGGCCGGTTACGGCGCGCTCGTGGCGAACGATCCGACCGTGTATATTCCCAATTTTCTTGGTGGATCAGCAGGCACCATCCAGCTCCTCGTCCACGCGTACTTTGCCACGCAAGTCTCGGCAACGTCCACCTTTTTGCCTGTCTCACAAGAAAAAGACATGGTCTAGAAAGTAAAATGAAATTCAAAAACAACAGCAAAAGCAAATGCCAAACAGAACAAGATGAGATGGTGATTCTTATTTACTTGCAAGCTATGTCGTGTCATGCTGGGTGCATGGAGAATGATTCGCGTTTACGCCGTCTTGCGCTCGACCGAAAGGTTGCCGTCGGGGCTGCGGCCCTTGATGTCGATGTGCTTGACCTTGGGAATTCCCAGAATGCTAGTGTTCTCCACAAACACGTGGAGGAGCTCCTTCTCCGAGCCCTCGATCTCGGTCGTCGCGTGGAGCTCGCCGGCCTCATCCTGGTAGACGTGGATCTTCTTCTCTGGCAGAGCCGAGAGAGCAATCTCAAAGTGGCCCTCGCCCTTGGCAGGAAGCGGAGAGGTCTTGCTGCCGTATGCCGTGTTGCGCTCGATCATGGTCAGTCCTTCCTCAACGATGGGCTTGCGAGCGTACAGGATCCAGTACACCTTGACAGGATCTTCCGTCACGAGCTTGCCGTCGGCACCCACGTTCGCCTCGTAGATGACGGCGTTGCTGTTGTTGCTGCGCTCAATATAGAAGAGCACATTCTTGCCGCAAAAGGTGCTCTGCAGCTCCTCCGACGTGGCGCCGGCAGGCATTGCGCCCGCGAAGCGGTCCTTGGTGGGCATCTTGTTTCTTTTTTTTGTGGACTTAAACTACCGTTCCGTAACCTGTCTGTCTGGGTATGTGCAAATTTATTGCGACCCCATTCATTCATACACGTCAGCCTACGGTCCACGCGTCCGCCCTTTCCTCTCTACGCCACTCTTTACTCGCTGTCCTCACTCCCCGGCCATCGGCACCTTCCCGTGCTGGGAAGTGAGGTCCTTGAGCCTCGCGCGGTCCTCGACGGGAGCTGTCCCACACGCGCCTTCTTTGCTATGAACATGCATCTCCATGACCAAACCACCCCCCCCTGCGCCTTGGGAGACCGTTTCTCTTCGACCTCGGCCCGATCTTCGGGCGCGTGCGGCGCGAAGCCTCCCGCGGCCCCTCCCCTCGCTCGCTCTCTCGCTCGCTTGCTCGCTCGCTCGCCCGCGCCTGTGCGCCTGCGCCACGTACCTCGTGTGTCTCGCGCGCGATGATAGATAGCAGTAGCGGGTCTGCTTGCTGATGCTTTTGCTTCTTCTTTTTGCTTTTGTTGCTCTTGCATGCATGCGTGCCAGGTTGGTCTTCGCCAAGTTGTGCACTCTTTATCTATCGCAGTCGTCGCGATCAGCCAAGCCTTGCGCGAAAACTAACTCAGCAGTCCTCGCCACGGCGCGCTGCGGCGATCCGCCCCGTCGAGCTTCTGATCAAGCGTCCGTCGATCCATGGGACCCTGCGTTCACCCGTCGATCACTCGCTCGATCGCTCGATCGCTCGATCGAGCGATCGAACCGGCGGCAGCGGCGGCCAAAGTGCCAAAGAAAGTCGCGCGGCGTGGGGCGGCACTAATGTGCCCTCCACAAAGCCCTCATTTGTGCCGGTGCGAGTGGCGGCACAATTGTGCGGCGCGGCGGAGGTACAAAGGTGGGGCGGGGGAGGGCCGCCTTTGCGCGGCTTCATTCCGGAATCGCGAGGGAGACAGACAGAGCGGAGACAGCGCGGTAGGTGCGGGCACGGGCGGGCGGCGCGCGCGAGTAGGCTCGCGCGCGGGGGTCGAAGGCGCGCAGGATATGGGCGCGTGCGCGCGCGAGAGCGCCCTGCGCGCCGTCCCTCCAGGCGGCAGCAAGGACGGGCTCGTGACGCGGACGATGATGCGGTGCATGCGGAGCTCGGGGCCTCGGGAGACTGGCCCCGGCAACGCGGGGACGCTTGCTTTGCACCGCCGGCGTGCCCGTCGGTGCGCACGCGGAGGAGGAGAAGGTGGGCGAGAAGGAGCGATGGAATGAATGACTGACGATGACGGTGACGGTGACGATGATGATTGATGACGACGGTGCGGCGAGCGCAGACTGGCAAGAAGAAGCAGCGCCGAGGACGTATCGCAAAAGACAATGTTTGGGGATGATGCCAAAATTGTTCTGGTCATTGGCCAAAGCTCGAGCCTGAGCGCTGACGCGCAAAAGGCTCTCGAAGGCAAGCGCGTTCTGGCCGCGCCCGACGCAGAGATCGGTACGTTATTTTGACCTTGCTTGCGAGAGTGGTGGACAAAGGACCGTCCTTGTGGCCTGGAAACACTGACTCCTTGTGTCGTTGTTCGCTTGTGCTGCACAACGTAAATGCAACGATCCTTCGATACAACACAGCGCGCGACACGCTCAAGGACGCACAGTACTTTGACGCGGCGGTTCTGACCTCCGATGCTTGCGTGAACGGCGCCGCAGAGGCGGCACTCACCCGTCTCCGCCACGGTGCCAACCTCGTGGTTGATGGTGCTACGGGCGATCGCCTCGTATCCGTCAAGGGCTCTCTGCTCATGTGCGGCTTTGTCGACGTTGCCGAGGCTGGCGAGGGTCTCGTCCGCGCCGGCAAGCCCTCTTTCGAGGCCAAGGGCGCACCGCTCAAGAAGCCCACTGACAGTAAGGCCGATGGTAGCAGTAGCAAGGCCGCCGTGTGGAAGCTCATGGCGAACGACCTCGGAGAGGACGATGAGCTCGCCGATGAGGATTCGCTCCTCGCTGGCGACGAGATGCCCACCAAAGCGAACCCTGCCGACTGCGGCCCTGATGCCACGACAGGGAAGAAGCGTGCGTGCAAGAATTGCTCGTGCGGTCTCAAGGAGATTCAAGATGCCGAAGAGAAGGGTGGAGCCGTTGCGCAACCGAGCACCTCTGCTTGCGGCAACTGTGCCAAGGGTGATGCCTTCCGCTGCGCCTCGTGCCCGTACCTTGGTCTGCCCAACTTCGATTCGGGCACCAAGCCGCCCATTGAGGTTCGCGGAGACGGAACAAAGGTTCTTCTCAATGTCGGTAGCGACATTTAAGCTGCCCCTTTTTTCTTTTTCGCATTGCCATTTCGGGCGGAAAGGAACGCTCCGTCCATGTCCATGTCCGTGTCCTACCATTACGATGAATCAATCATCCATTCATTCATCCCAGCAAAAGGCCAGAAGCCAGCTAGCCAGCTAATTAGCCCTCAAGCATAAGACATTAACATAGTTTATCGGGCTTTTTTCCAAAGCAATGTAGCACTTTTAACGAGCAAATTGGCATTTCAGTTTCATACTTTCAGTCAGCCTTTGCCCGAAAAACAATACATGAAAACTGGCTGACACTCTGGTGTCATCATATGAGCAGCACCGAGTGCTCCTGCACTGCGCGTTTCTTCTGCATTTCGAGGGAATCAATCGCCGAGCGCATATCCTCGACAATGGCCTTAGAGATTCGATTCAGCACGACGATCTGCTTGAAATGCGCTGCGGCGCTCGGAACATCAGTGAGACTGCTGTAGAAACTTGGTTTGAACAAATAATATCGAAGCTCCTCTTCGCTGTTTTCCAAAATGTGCCGCAATACACGGTAATTGCCGAGCATAAGCACCTGCAGCAACCGTGCGTGCTGATAGATGCGAACTGCGAACGAGCCTAGACTCTTGTGCGCCGTTTGGTCCTTCACTTTGCCGACTGTGCCCGTCAGACAGCGCCACTGCTCAATGAGCTCCACAAAGCGACGGACGATTTTTGTCAATGCATGCCGCGTAAATTCGGACCCAGCTTTGCTCAGTTGCGTCGCGAGCGTTTCGGAAACAACGGCTCGAGATCGTCCTTGCCAAATTGCAAACGTCACAACATTGTCAAGCTCGAGAAGAATCGAGACTTGGTACTCGGAGATAGCACGCAGTAAATCGCCTCCTCCGCCAGCCACACGTTTCTTGCCATTCCCTCCTTTCGGTTTGCCACTTCCCTCGCCTCCTTGGACGAAATTATCGTCAAAGGCGTCAACCGCTTTCACCTGCCCTTGCTTTCCTCGCTTCTTGCTTTTACGTCCATGACTTTGTTTGTAGGCCGGCCCTTGTGTCTTCGAGCTCTTGAGCCTTGATTTCGGCACACTGTCGTCGGCGTCGTCGTCGTTATCGTCACTACTGCTGGTCTCGTCGCTGTCACTGTCGGACAAATGAGACTTTCGGCTTCTTTTGGCTTTGCTTAGACCACCAGTCTCTTCCTCATTAGCTAGAGCATCGTCAAGATCGACATCATCGTCGTCGTCATCGTCGTCATCGTCATCGGAACTAGACGTATCAGACTCGTCATCCCCAGACGCCCACTTGCGTTCACGATAGGCATGACGTGTAGCTGAGGCGCTCGAGCATTGGCTATCAAGACTTGCCCGTCGCTGTCTCTCTCCTTGGCCTTGTTGGCGCTGCACTTCTTCTGCAGCACTCACTCGCGCAACTTCGAGACGATGCAAGGCTCGGGAGACACTCCTGGCGTCATACTGAATCGTGAGTGCTTGCAAAAGTTCCACGAAACTAAGAGGTGTCGGTGTGAGGATGTTGCTGCGGTCGAGCACGGTCTGCGAGTTGAAGAGCATGCAGTACAAGAGCCTCAGAATTGCGCGAATGTAGCCAAGTTGTTGCGTGCGACTCGGGAACGAAACTTTGCCGCGCAAAACACAAACGCCCGCGAGGAACCCTGCACGCTGCGTAAGTCTGTCCTCCCTATGGCCTAGCTCAAGCGTTTTCGAACGCGCCAGACCACGGGGAGGAAGCCGGTTTGCCTGCAACTCGGAGACCAGGTGGTGAAAGAGTGCAGGCATGATGAAAAACAGTCGCTTGAGCTCGCGATCATGAAGCGCTGCATCTGCGAGTTCGTCAATGCTCTGTATTACTTTGCTCGGACTCTCAATCTGCCGGACCATTATGTCTGCCGCAATTTCCGTGAAAAGTTCATGCATGAGACTCTGAGACTCGTCCGGATCGAGTCGCACCTCGATGGGAATATCTTGACAGAGTCGCATTTGTAGACTCGTCCACGCACTCTCAATCTGATTTAATAGCAGACTTCCTGTTTCCCACGCGGCAAGCTCGACGACCTTACGATCTTGCTTCACGAGGTACGTCACCTCAAAATGACGGACTGTCTTATTAATTTCATCCTCAGCGAAGATTTCGGAGCGCTTTGGCAATGGAATCACTGATATCACGTCCTGCAGCATGATGGGCGGATGCGCACCTTCTCCGGCCCAAATGTCTCGCTTTCCTTCTTGTTTGTTGATGTCCAGAACGAAGAGCACTGCCTCTGTGAGCAGGACGATGCGATGAAACTTTTTGGCTGCCTTGGGGTCGTCCGTGTCTTGAACAATTTCCGCTGCAGCTTCATAGTATCGTAATGAGTCGTATACATTATCACCGAGTGCCTGCATGTCGTGATAAACACCGTACACACGATTATTATTATTGTTAGCGTATGCTTCGCTTCAGATTGTTCCGCTTTTTTTATCTTAGAGATGACTTGCTCTATGTACGTACCTTGCGAAAGCGCCCTGGGTCCAGAAAGTACCCGTGGCGCACGCTCTTGCCGCTCTCCGCTGCGCGAGACATGCTCCTTGTGATGTATTTTGTTCGCGATGGCTTCCCGTCTTGGTGTGCTCTTATCCTCTCGTCACTTCAAAATCTTTTATGTCCGGTGGACTTCTTTTTTCTCGTCAAAAGTACACACCGTTTTGTTCCTAACCTAACCGTTTTATGGGATTGACACTGTGGCACCGTGACTGTCAGGAACAGATGACCCTTTCTAGGGAATGTGCGGGAAAGAGCAAGAATTGCCTCCATCTTGGGAAAGGCCTATGTAGGACAAGTGCGCATACGCGCTCAGCTCAGATGAAGACGTGGCACAAACGAGCAAGAAGGAATGCGAAATACCTGTAATTCTTTCAGTCTTTCTTCCTTTCGTTTCAGTTTCACGGAGCAAGAAAGTGCACAGAGATTGCAGCGTAGAAGCTTATGAGCTTTTCATCTGGCCCATGCACATATGAGAGCTGTTCAATCACCAGAGATGAAGCTTTGTTCCTGTTGAGAGTTCTTTGGATCGATGTCGCCCTTTTTTTTTTACTTTTGATTTTTTTTTTGGTATGTCCTCTCTCTTTGGCGTGTATGTTTTGCTCTGTCACATTGCCCATGCCCCATCCTAAACACCAGCTCAAAAAGATTGAATTCACGGCTTCATTTCCTCTCGAGAAACAAGCCAAAAGTAGCGGCAACCTGGTGATCCATCCGCTTCTGCAGTGCGGAGGTGCAGAGAGACCTCTCTTCAAAATGGGTTTCGCAGAGACCCGTTACTACTCCCCATGGAGCTCACTCACTGTCTACACAGATTACATAGTAGTATACAAGGAGACCCAGGCGTGGGCTGCATGCATGCAACGCATCCCGAAACTACCCGTGCCAAACTACGCTCGAGCAGGGCATTGAATAGAAAGAATGAGACTCGACCTCACGAAACGGTCAATAATGCAAACACTGTACGGCCAGTGTTCATCGCGACACGGTGCAGCCCAAGAGCTCGCTCGCCCTGCCGAGGAGCAAGACAACGCGATGGGGCGGGAACGACTGCAACTTGCCGTGTCGATAAAGACGACGACGCAAGGTGCGCGACACACGCGTGCTCGCGGACAGCAGCAAAGCAATGCGTCCACGACCCAAAACGACGCCAAGCGCGAAGGTCAAACTAGCAACAACGACAAGAGACTACGCGCAGACCGAGACCCAGACTCTCTCCGCCAACCCGAGCTTGGGGGCACACCGACGAAGAAGCCAAGGATCACAAGCTTTGGAGTCAACCTTGACGACTTCGCCCACGATGATTGTTCCTTGCAGTCATTTCCCCTACGCAAGATTATCGCTGACCCCGGCGTACGCAGAGAGCTTGCGAGCTGGAGATGGCTCGCAATTTACGCTCTCGTTGTTGTATACAGCATTATGATCTCTCACCACATTATGCCGGGTACCGATAAAGCCCAGAGCAAGCTTGAAGCTCTATCTGACAGTAGCCAGTTCCAGCCTGACGCTGAATCTGGCCACCACCTGTCCCAAGAGTTGCTCACCCCGGCACTAGACGATGTTCAACATGAGGGTGTACAAGCGCTTCAAAATGCAGATATTGTACATAAGAAAACTACTAGCACTGTGCAAAATTTGAACACAGATGCGCAGTGCTATCGAGATAGTGCCCACGCAGCGTCGATAGAGCTCGCGCAGCTTCGCGCAGAAGTACGAAATGCTTCTGGACCCTTGGTGCTCGGAGGGATTGGCGACTCGGGCACGCGCGCAATTGCATATCTCGTGACGCAGTTGGGCGTGTGGATGGGCAAGTATGGTGAGACTGTGAAAAAGGATTCAAGAGATTCTAGACTTTTCATCAATGGCTTCAATACAGTAGCCTGCGACGAGGACGGTGTGTCAACTGTGGAAGGCATCGTCAAATCGTACGTGTTCTACAGCAGGTCGCTGGCGCCGTGTGGATCACTTGCCTACAACCAATCTTGCATTGCGAACGAACTCACGTGGAATCGAGGGACACAATGGACATCTGCTCTCTTTCGCACCCTATGGAGAGACACGAAAACATACACCCCCAAAGCAGCCAATCAAGAATTGTATGCCTTTGGGCTATGGGGGTTCAAGCATCCAAGAGCTTCCTTCATTCTGCCATACATTAATCATGTGCTCGATGGTAACTTCAAGTACGTGCATATTTTGCGAGATGGTCGCGACATTGCCGCTGGAGACAATCAATACTTTTTCAACTCAATTTGCAAAAAGTATCACGGGCCAGACTCGGAACTTTGCACAGACAAGTATGAGAACAAGCTCGAACTTTGGGCTCGCCTCAATCTCGACATTCTGCGCTTTGCGCGCGAGCACTTTGGTCCAAAACAGTTCATGGTCGTACGGATTGAAGACTTTGTTCTCGGCGACCTGGACTGCTTTCAACGTCTTGCTGGCTTCTCAGGTACTTCGCGTGCTCGCGCAGCCAACGTCATTGACAAGAGTATTCGTCTCTTCACTGTCAAAAAGGATCGGTATTTTGGCAACAAGTATTCAGCTACGCAACGCCGCGAGTTCACGCAAACCGCAGCAGGGAATCCAATTGTACGACGAGCATATCACGCTCTTGGGTACGGCCTTGACCCTTGGCAGCCCGTCGTATCATGTTCCGAGATTCCCACCTTTGGTTTCTCTTAAAGCGTCAAGTGACGGTGCGCAACATAGCCTTTGTATTTCTTCAATCGTCAATCAAATGCGCCATATTGATCTCGCTAGCAACAAGAGTGTACCAGGAACTTCCTTTGCGCATGAAAGAAGGAGCCGGCGCACGCAGAGGGAATGGCATATAACGTGGCCAGACGCAGATAGTGCTGCTGGCCCGAATGGAATTTCGAAAATCCGTCATACTTGCCAAACAAGAACTCTGAATAATAGTTGCATCGATGCCAAGACGTTTGTAATGGTGCGTGGCATTCGTCTTTCTCTCTTTCTTTCTTTTCTTGTCCTGTTCAATATACGACTTCGATCTACAATTTGTATTATTTAGACGATGTTAAGCTCTCGAGACATCTCGTTTAGCTTCGGGGCTGATTTGTCACCACTTTCTGACTCATCGACGCAAGCTCTCAGACCAGTGTCCAGGAGTTCAGACGCGGCATCGTGATCGAGAAATCTTCCAGACTCGGTCATTTCAAGCATCTTGTTGACATCGCGGATCCTTAATTGAGTCTCGCTCGCATCGGTTGCCTTCCCAACGAACAATAATATTGCTTCTGATGTCCTTGGGAAAGTCTCAGCAATAAGCTTTGCGTGCGCCCTGATTCGCTCCTCGCAATTCGGCCACAAGGGTTGAAGGCCATGAGACGGCGCGCGCTGACCCCCCTGCAGTGCAAATCCCAGCAAAGACGCAAGATAAGCAGCGACTTTGTGATCTGCGCCACCACCGTTGCGACATCCGTGCAGCACAAAGTGTTCCACGACGGTTGGGTCAATGATGGCGTCTCCGGATTGCTCGAGCAAAACTTCCACGCCTACATGAGTGTACCCATGTCGGCTCGAGCCGTACAAGCGAGGTGGAGTCTTGCTGATTGGGTCTCCTCGTTTAGCAAAGCGCCAGCACGAAGGGACGTGAAGATGGAAATACCTTTTGAATGCATGGTTCCCCACGCGAGGGGAACCAAACGTCGAGACCTGGACGAGTGCGCGCCTCGATGGCAAGGCCGTCGACAAATACAATCCGCAAACAGTGGCAAGTGCGCCACCCAAGGAATGGCCACTGGCAATGATTTTGTCAACCTCAGGGTGCGATTCTAAATGCTGCGAAACGACCTCGTAAAGCTGGTCCTGAATTGAGCTAAACGCGAGAAGGAAGCCCCCATGAATTTTCGGCAAGCGATTAGTCTCTCCATAGGACTCCAGAACCCTTTGAGCACGCGTCACAGCCGCAGACTCCGAGGGCTGGCCCGAAATACTCGCTCGAATGTTAGCTTCTAAGTTGGAAGTATCAGGTCTTGAGCCGGTAGATAAGTCATGGTCCGTTGTATCAGCAACGCTGCTGGAAGCAGCTTCTTTGTTGACTTGGTAATGAAGGGGCTTGCCTGACTCGGCAGAAGACTCGCGTGACTTTTGCTTCTTTCGCTTTTCAGTGTGCCTCCAAGACAGCGTCTTGAAGCCCATGCGCAAATCTGTTTGCGCGTTGCGCTTGCTGGTGGTGCCCCGAAAACCAATGAGAATGCGATCGCTCGTCGCAAGGACCCAGACGTGAGTATCTGTCTCATCATCCTTGATGTACGCAAGTTCGTGAATGTCCCTGGGCAGAATGCCTTCACCCGAGTGAAAGACCGAGCCGATATGGTACGTTGAGTGGGTGAGCTGAAAGTTGACGAGGTGCGTGTCCGTCACGAAGACGGACTCGTCAAAGACAACCTCGCTCGCCAACTTGGTGCCAGTCTTCAGGTTTGGTGCCAGCGCTTCAAGTGCGTCTTTCTCAGAAGCAAAAACTTGCACACGTTTCCCGATCGTCTTGAAGGCTTTCGAAAAGAGCCAACCCGTCGGAGATGATATTGGAACCATAAGCAGCGTCCAGCCAATAATGAAAACCCACAAAAGGATTGTAAAACCTAGATCCCATGCGTCCACGCCCGTAGTCTCCAGGGAAATTCCTTTTACAACCAGCTTACCATCTTCAAACGCATAGTATCCGCTGTAGCCTATCAGTACATCCGCGATGCTAACATACATGATGCCGCACACATACAACGCTAAAAGGAGAAACGACATAAAGAGCATTTCAAGGTTGTACACGAGATGGCGGTCGCGGGCTTCGATAAAGGTGAGCTTTCGAATAGCCGCTCGCGTGCGAGAGTTAATACGCATTGTGTACGCCCAAAGTGCTGCATCGAGAAAGACGACAACAAAGTTACCAATGAAAGCAAGCTTTGCGGTTTCGTGGTCCACGTCACTGGAGCTGCAGTAATTGCTGCGAGTTGTTTCTTCCAACGCGCACACGCGAATCACCGTGATCATGTTGA
The DNA here is from genome assembly GCA_000818945.1 of Schizochytrium sp. CCTCC M209059. NCBI lineage: Eukaryota > Bigyra > Thraustochytrida > Thraustochytriidae > Schizochytrium > Schizochytrium sp. CCTCC M209059. The sequence goes on from KN805412.1 coordinate 272,347, forward strand.
CCAGAGGCACGAATCCAGGATGAACACCCAGATAAATATTCACAATGCACCCACGGAAAGCGAAATATGCCAGTGCCACGGGTATTGTCGGACTGGCGCGTGATGAGACGATGGTTCGCCACTGATTCAGGCGGCTTCCCGATATTTGCTTGGGAATTGGTTTGCGGGATAGCTGCGACATCATCAATGCATGGAAAATGAAAAAGCCGGTCAATGCAAGAGACCTCATGCTTGCGACGTAGTCCTTCATTTGCTCCAGATTGGTCTGGCGAGAGTTGATATTGAAAAAGATGAGCAACTTGAAGTCCTCTGTTGTCCATGCGAATGTTTTGTATATAAAGGCTCCATTATCACAAATGCAAACGCCCGCCACGGTGAGGGACACCATTGCGATGGAGAACGGTGTCCAGTATTTTCGCAAAATCCAACTGAACTGAACGCACAGAAGGATCAGCCCGAGAAACCAGCATGCAAGATCTGCTATAATCGACACGCGGACCTGCCTTGCAGGGATCTCGCAGCCAGAGGTCTTGCCCAAGAAGTCCAATGCGCTCTCAAGCTCACCAGAGGAAAAGGCCCCCATGAGATTTTCATTGCACGCTCGCCCGTACTCCATAAAGCTGTCGCGCGTGAAAGGCATTACCTCGCCGGTGTTGTTGATGACTCCTTCGGTGTCATTGCCGATTTCCAGCAGCGGCCATTCCACGGCGAAATGAGTCAGTGGAAAGCCGTCGCCGTACTGACTTGACGAAGGCAGGGACCTACCCGACGCAGTGAAGAGGCTGTACAACAGCATACCTAGGAGAATGCGTTCAGACGATTCAACGTCTTCGTCTTCGCCCTCGTTTGTTTCAGTCTCATTTTCGTCAAGTGCGACCAGGGTGCTCCCGGTCGCGTTGGTTGTATTGCTGAGACTCGGTTCTATACCGAGTTGCGCAAAGCAGGTAGGCTCTTTCCAGTAGTAGTACACCAGAGCCGTCCAGCAAGCTCTCCACTCGCTCCACCGTTCTGCCGTTACAGTTGCGGATTCCTGTCCAGCCTCTTGCCGAAAGATACTCTCCTCCTCGTATACTAAGAGGGAAGTGGCGCTCGGGAGTTGAACACAGCTGGAACTTAAGGTATCAATAATCTCACCACTGCCCTGGAGCAGCTGGTCCTGGAAGTCCCTTAACAGGTAAGCAAGATGCCCAGAGGCGTTCACCAAAGAGCTCGTGACAAAGGAGTCCCTCAGAATTGCAGCAGCCACACTTGTGGTAGAGGTTGCTGAGGCCATCTCTGAAACCTCCGACGAGGCCACGCGCGCGAGTCTCACCTGCGAGCTGCTTTGAAACATTCGAGCGGCAAATATCGCCGGACTCGGCGCTGCAGATCTTGAGACGCGCTCTTCGCTGGATGGCTCGTCGTCCTCAAAGATGCTCATCAAGGTCGAGGCGTCGCTATCATCCCGGCATGGCGCCAAAAATGTCTGGCCTAAGAGCTTTGCACACCTGGGCGCAAGACGCGATAACCCAAGGACGTCCAAGACGGAACCGGAGCTGATGTCAAGAAATTCGGGCCCGGTCTCCGAATCCGACGATAAAAGCTCAAGGCCCATTGCAGTGAGGTCCCCGCACGGGTAGCATTCCGAGCCTGCGTAATCTCCTACGAGGCACTCCACCATTTGTGTGTAGCCAACCGCTGTGTCGTTTGCCGCGGTACCATTTGCGGCAACAGAGTCTATCTTTGCATAGCTACTGCGCGTCCAGCCTTTGTACAAATCGACAAGAAAGGTCCACAAGCATGTGGAGCTGTCCATTGCGCCCCCAAATACATCGTCGACGACGTCTATCAAGAGCAAAAGGGGTAGGATGATTTCGACCACAGCTAGCGTCTCTGCATCGGTGGTGTTGGTGGTGTTGGTGGAATCGAGCGTCTCGGTGGCGTTGTCCTCAAAAAAGGTCTCAAACATTTCGAAGGTCCAAGGTTCGATAGGTATCCTCTCGAAATACGCGGATAAATTCGCGAGGTCGTTTGCAGTGCAAAAGGCACACTGTGGCACCATGCCGTCTGTGCCATCGGCCAGATCTTGATCTGGGACGTCGATGAGCAGCGTCTGACGCATCATGAACTCGGCCATTGCCACATCTGCAAGGTCTCCATCTTGCCGGTCAAAGACTTTGTACCACTGATTCACCTCAAAGTTCCTCGCGACGGAGCCGCAGAGCGGCACGCTGATGCCCACGACGACGAAGGTGTACATGGCCCCGATGACCATGGCCAGGAACATGGCGATGATCGTGCAATTGATGGGCCTCGACCCGATAATCTCCAAGAGAACAAGCGGTTTAACGGCGTCCTCTGCGTCCGCCTTCCGCGGCGCGTCCGCCTTCCGCGGCACGTCCGCGTTTCGCGGCACGTCCGCGTCCATGGCTCCTCTGTTTCCCCTTGCGGCCTTTTGGGGTGCGTCCGGACAGACGGACGTGGAGGCGCGTGAGGCACGCGAGCGCGCGACTTGCGCTTGCGCTCGCGCGCTTGCGTGCGCTAGTGGCGCCTGCGGCTTCCGGACTTTGCGTCCTGTTCGTGTTTGTGAGTTTGGTTTGTGAGCAAGGCTCGTGTCAGTCCTGCTCCGAGCCAGGCGTCCTTGCTTGCTTGCTCGCTTGCTCGCTTGCTTGCTTGCTTGCTTGCTTGCTTGCTTGCTTGCTTGCTTGCTTGCTTGCTTCTTGTGCTTGCTTGCTTGCTTGCTTGCTTGCTTGCTTGCTTGCTTGCTTGCTTCGTCTTGCGATGTGGCCGCCTGGCCGCGCTCGCGCATGCGAATTTCTCTTCGCCGCTGCCTTGAGAGGATCCTCGAGGCCGATGCCGTGCTTGCTTCTGTTGGAGCCTGGGCTCTTGTGAGCTGAATAAGGGACAAGGGTTTGTTCATGTTGGCGAGGATGGACTCTGAAAAGGACTTACAACCTAAGGATGACGCGCGCCCCGATGGAGGTCAAGGTGCAGGCGGTGAAAAATGGGGAGAATAAAGAAAGAAAGGCACATGCGCCATGAGTCGTGCTTGGCGATGAATTACGTACTATCAAAAGGAAAAGGTGAAGAAGTGACGGCTGTTGACGATACAATGGCGAGTTCGTGCTGGGTATATCAGCGTACGTTCTTGCTTGTGTTATAGGGACGAAAAAGATCTCGCGTGTGAGCGCACTGGTGGAATTCCGAATGTGGCTTGGCTCTGACCACAAAAGAGATTAGCACAACTCACGAGCTGCTGTAAAGAATCCGAAAATGTGCGCGAGCGGTGCTTGCACATGCAGATACAAGCGCAGGTGAAGACGACGCCGGAGGGAAGCGGTGATGCACACGCGCAGAGGCAGGTCGGCGTGCAGGAAGCCTCACCTGACCGGACCGGACGTGACCTCACCTGCCAGGCAGCAACAATGTGACGTCCGCATCTCAGGACAAAAACTTGTAGCAGCTGAGCTTTCCGGAGAGCGATCCGAGGAAAAGAAGGTTCTGCTGCGGTACAACCTGAAGGCTAGTGACTGTGGAATTGCGATCATGGCCATTGAGGAAACCAAGATCTGTAAAGTCTGGAAGGTCCAGCACCTGTGCGGAGCCGTCAAGGAAACCGCAGATGAGAATAGACACGCCGGAGCTAAGCTGGTGCGTCTTCATGCACGTGAGCGCCTTGGGCCGCAACGGACTGTCCGGTGGGGGGTAGGTGAAGACCGGCTGAGAGTTGGGCGCGATGAGGCCCTGGTTGGCCGCCAAGTCCCAGACCTTGATGGTTTTGTCGGCCGAACAGGTGAGGAGAACGTTCTGATTGGGGCCAGTCCACCCGCAAATGTCTGTGACCATTTCGGAATGGGCCTGGAAGACAGACTCCTGAGCGCCCTGGACGGACCAAATTTTGATTTCGCCGTTGAAGGCACCCGTGAAGATTTTGTTGTTCCACGCCGCAACCTTGCGCACAGGCGTGTCGTGCGCAAATTGGTTGCCCAGCGAGCCGACCAGGTTCCATTTCTGGTCAAGCTTCCAGGCGCGGACGGTCTTGTCCTCGCTTGCGGTGAAAACGAACTCGCCGGCGACGCAGATGGACGTAACACGTCCCTGGTGCGCCGCTGGGAACTGAGCGTTGAGCTCAAAGTTGAAGATCTCGACGGGAGAAGCCATGAGGTTGTAGCCCTTGACAAAGCCAACGTCCTGGCCGGGCTGCGGCTGGTCTAAGTAGCCCACGAAGAGCCACCCCAGCTCGAAGCAGAGGCTACTGACTTCCTTGCCGTCGGGAGACTCGTTGCAGGTGCCGCTGTTGATGTCGAACATTTTCGTGATGCCGTCGGCACCTCCGGAAAAGAGAATGTTGTTCTCTGCCCAGAGCGTCAGGGCCTGGATCCCGGGTTTGCCCGGCATGACGTGGGCGTCCACCGAGACATCAAAGGTGGCGATGCTGTCTGCGAACTTGATGCGCGTGCCGCGTCCCCGGCCGCTCGTGCCGCGGCCCCCGCCGCGCGAGTTTCCGCGCCGTCCCCGTCCTCGTCCGCCGCTATTGTTGTTGTTGTTGTTGTTATTGTAGTTTGCGTTCGACCCGCCTCGGCCCCGGCCCCTGCCGCCGCCGCCGCCGCGGCTGCTGTTGCCGCTGTGATTCCCGCCGCCGAAGTTCATCCTGCCGCCCTCGCCGCCGCCCTCGCGCCCGCCCTCGCGCGCGCGCAGCGCAGCCCGGCGCAGCCCAGCGCAGCGCTCGCGCGGCC
>KN805412.1:277538-301408 GCA_000818945.1 Schizochytrium sp. CCTCC M209059
GAGTCCGGGTCTGGAGCGCGAAGAGGCCTATTGCGACAGTTAGGCCTCTTTCGCTGGGCCGTCGATTTCCTTTCTCTTTCGGCCGAGTCTTTCGCCTGCTTTCTTTTTGTTCTTGTTGGTGCAGGGCGAGCGTCTATAGTATCGTGGTTTTTATTTGTGTTTTGGGGGGCTTGCTTTTCTTTTCTTTTTGGTTGTTGTTGATGTTGTTTCTGTTGTTGGGCTTGGCGTCGTGGGTTGTTGGTGCTCCGCTTTCTTGCGCTGGCGCCGCGAGGCTGCATGCGGACGGGCGGAGGGCGCAAGAAAAGCGCGGCCGCTGCCTGCGCCGAGCCCGAGCCCGGGTCGGGCCGGGTCGGAACCTAGCTGCAGGCAGGACGCAGCGAGAGTGGGCGTGCCGTGTAGTGAGTGCCATGGAGTGCGAGGCGGCCACTGCCCGCCGCTCGCTCGCTCGCGCGCTCGCTCGCGCGCTCGCTCGCTTTTACCGGCCTCAGGGGTAAGTGGGTTATAGCGGCGCGCAAGTGGAGAATGGCGAAGACGCGCACTTGCGGCGGCGCCGGGCGGAGGCCCATCGATTGTGGTTAAGTGCCATAGTATGGAGTGATTGTTCGATTGATCGATTGATCGATTGATCGATCGATCGATCGATTGATCGATCGCAAGCCGCGCTGCCCGAGACGAGACGCGACGCGACGAGACGAGACGAGACAGTCAGTCAGTCAGTCAGACATCGCGGAGAGCAGCAGCAGCAGCAGCACCGACAGCAGCAGCGGCGGCGGCAATAGCAGCAGGGCCCAGGCCAGGTCGAGGAGCAGGAGCCGCGGTTTCAAGCAGTCGGCAGGCAGGAAGGCAGGCAAGCAGACAGGCAAGCAGACAGCCAGTCAAGCAACAGAAGCAACAGCAGCAAGCAAGATGGCCAAGTGCTCCGTCAAGCTGAGCAGCGTCGACGGCGCCATCCAGGGCGTCCTCAAGCTCGAGCAGGCCTCCGAGGCGGCGCCGACCACGATCCAGGGAGAGATCACCGGCCTCGCCCCCGGCAAGCATGGCGTCGCCGTCCTCGTGTCTGGCGATCTGAGCAACGCCCCGACCTCGCTCGGCGAGCACTTCAACCCGCACGGCAAGAACCACGGCGGCCCCGACGCTGACGAGCGCCACGTCGGCAGCCTCGGCAACGTCGAGGCCGACGCCGACGGCAAGGCCACCGTCAGCATCTCCGACAAGCTCGTCAAGCTCATCGGCCCCCAGTCGATCATCGGCCGCGCCATCGCCGTCATGAGCCAGGAGGATGATCTTGGCCTCGGTGGCCAGGAGCAGAGCCTGATCAACGGCAACGCCGGCCCTGCCATCGCCTTTGGTGTCGTCGGTATCCAGTGCTGATCTTATTCCCCCCCCCCCCTTCTTTTATGCGTTTTTCTCCATAGTCCACACCACAAATGCAGCCCCTTTTCTCTTTCCAGCGCGCACGCGTGCGCGCACGCGTGCGGCGCTTTGACTCCGCGGCACGTTGCGTGCAGCGGCTAGTCGCATATTCCATCCGCCCCTCTACCTTTTGTGTGGCGGGACGTTACGCTACCACGTATACCCACCCACCTTTTCACGGAATGCAGACGACAGCGTGCAAACTTCGGGGGTTGAAGGGATTTGGGTTTAGGCCGACACGAAATGAAGAAAAGAACAAGATGATCTTCTCGATGGCTGCTCTATTGCCTCTGCTTGATACCTTTGGTGGATTCAAATCTCCTTTTTTCTTGACTTGAGTTGACTTCTTCACTTCACGCCTTGCTTGGCCGCAGCGTTCGTGTGCCTTGAGAGAAATTAGCGTACGCACCGCTGGTCTGTGCATCTGCATGACATGTCTTCGACAAAAACACGCTGAGCCTAGCTCAGACTCGGCTCGCGCTCGTAAATTCATTGTGGCTTCGAAATCAATCTTTCACGGCCTGAACTGCGATCTTCCGGCCGCCCCCCCCCCCCCCGACAAGCACGGTCATTTCTTTTCTTTTCTTTTCTGTGCCTTTTTCTTTCTTTACTGTCATACTCCCATCTGTTGCCAGTCATTTTCACGTCGTAAGTCCCTCTCCAGTTTACGTGTAAGTCTTTTGGAACAACGATTTAGCCTCACGACGCCCATCAGGACAAGTAAGGTCTCGTTTTTTCCACACGCACAAGTACACGCCTGTCTCCGTCCTCACAACTCACAGCACGTAATTTTATGCCATTTCTGTCTCAAAGGCCTCATAACACCAAAGAGAACAAGTCGTATTATCTTCTTTATTCCACAAGCACACCTATACGCCTGTCTACATCTACACAACACGCATCACCATTCAATTTTGGCACCAAACACATCTCCACTCTTTCGTCTTCACGACCGTGAATCGATACAGCTAGTTTTTGTTTTGTCCTCAGTTTTGGTTCATTTTGTTTACCTACGCTTAAACTTCTTCTTGGACTTGAACTTGCTGCTGCCCATCTTGCCGCCCTTACGAAGACCACCCTTGGACAGATCTGCCTCCTTGAAGATCGGCGCCTCGCCCATCGTCGAGTTCTTCCGGCTCTTCTTGCGCGTGCGCGCGTCGAGCATGTTCAGACCCTCGCCTGGGGCCAGCTCCGAGCCGAATCCTGCCAACGAACTGCCGCCAAATTTGACGCGCTTCTTGAGTGGTTTATCCGCCTTGCGCTTGGCGTTATCGTCGTCCCCGGTCTCCCCGGCCTGAGCCCGCTTCTGTGCCTGTTTCTGTTTGCGCTTCTCCTGCTTGAGTGCCTCGGACTCGTCGATCGAGGTTGTATACTTTTCTTGGTCCTGCTCGCGCAGCTTGCGCTTGTTCACACGCGCAGAGGCTGCCACCTTGGATTCATCTTTCCGCAGCATACCTTCATAGTCAGAGGCACGCTTCTTCGGCGCCCGCTTGGTTTCATCACGGTCTCCATCATCCGCAAAAGCCTCGGCTTCTGCATTTGCGGCGGCGTCCATGGCCTCGAGCTGGGCGAGTCGCCGCCGCTTTGCGCGAGTCAGTCGGTGCGGCTTCTTCTCCTTCTTCTCGCCAGAAGCCGCTGCCTCTGCGTCCTTGAGCGCTTGCCGCCGCGCGCGAGCACGCCCAGCTGGCGTCTGGTCCTCGGCGTTCGCATCCGCCTCGAACATCTTCTCGCGCGCTGTCTGCCGAATCAGTTCCTTTTCTTGCTGCGACTGGAACCACGTGCGGCGCGGCTTGGAAAAGATCTCCTCGCGGTTCTCGATGCGCCGCTGCGCACGGTTCGCGTCCATCTCGGCGCCCCGCAGCTCGCGCTCCACCCGCTCCTGCCGCAAGACATCCTCAATTTCCTCTTCGTAGTCGGCAACACGCTCCCGCAGTGCCTCCACAACGCTGTCCGGGATCGTGCGGCTTTTGACGTTCTGCTGCGAGCGACGCAGGACCTCCTTCGTCAGCTTGCGCTGGCGCTCGCCTGTCAGCGTCACGGCCCGCCCTCCGCGGCCCGCACGCGCAGTACGTCCAACGCGATGAACATATGTCGAAAGGTCATTCGGCATTTCGTAGTTGATCACCACTTCCACGCCCTTGATATCCAGACCGCGAGACGCGACGTCTGTACAAAGAAGAAAGTCGACCTCGCCGTCGCGAAACTGCTGCAGAGACTCCAGGCGCTGGCGCTGCGTCAGGTTGCCATGCAGTTCTGCTGCCTTGAGCCCGAACAGTCCAAACAGGATCCCAAATCTGTGCGTACGCACCTTGGCCCGGAAAAAAATAATCACCTTGCTCGTGAAGCTTCGCTTGCACAGCGCTAGCAACATTGCTTCCCGATCGCCCTCGCGCTGTGGCTTGATGCGCACGAACTCCTGCACAAGACGGTTAGCCATATCGTACAGCGGGTCTGTCTCCACGCGAATAGGACGACGCAGACTCAGGTCCGCAAGCTCATTAACAGAAGTCGTCATGGTTGCCGAAAAGAGCAGTGTCTGGCGGTTCTTCGGGCAGAAATCAACGAGCTGCATGACCTCGTCGTGGAATCCGAGCTCAAGCAAACGATCAGCCTCATCGAGAATCAGGATTTCGACATCGTCTAAATCCACCGACTTGGTGTTGAGTACATGATCGATCAGCCGGCCAGGCGTTGCCACCACAATATCCGGCCGAGCACGTAGCTCCTGTGCCTGCGCGTCCATGTTTAGACCGCCTACTACCGCCGTTGCCGTGATGTCTGTGAACTGGGCCAGGGCCTCCGTCATGCTCAGCACCTGTTGCGTCAGCTCGCGCGTCGGGGTTACCATGAGTACACGAGTTGCCTTGAGACGCTTCGGTCTGTAGAGGAGACGCTCAAGGACAGGGAGCACAAAGGCGGCTGTTTTACCCGAACCGGTCGCTGCGCTGCCGCAAATATCCCGACCTGCCATTGCGTACGGAATCGAACGCGCCTGAATGGGCGTCGGCTTCTCAAACTTGAGCACCTGCGTCGCACGAATCAGCGGCCGCGACAAGTTCAGCTGAGCAAACGTCTCGATGGCCGCTGCCTGAACCTTGTTCTTTTTCGCTTCCTTTTCCATTTGCTCCATGCGTTTCTTCGTGCGCGCGCGCACCTTTTCAAGCACTTCGGAATTCGTACCCATTTCGCGCGAAAAATCTTCGCCTGCCGCGCCCTCGTCATCGTCGTCATCGTCGCTGTCGTCTTCACCTTCGGCACGGGAAGTTCTCGCAAGCTCAGCAGCGGCGACTGCAGCCGCACGCGCCTGGATCTCGTCGGCACGGGCGCGCATTGCGGCATCGTCCGCGGCATTTCCCTCGGCGTCGCTGCTTTCCTCCTCATCGTCTTCCTCGTCGTCGCTGGCGTCTTCCTCGTCACTCTTCTTTGCGACAGCCTTCTTGGAAGCCTTGCCCCGAAGTTTGCCTTCCTGCGCAAGCTCCTCCTTAGCCTGTCGGAGCGCCCGAGCACGAAGGGCCTGTTGAATTTTTTCATTGAGTGAGGTTGTCATTTGCTGCGATCGGTCTTCCTTGGAGCGAATTCGTTCGATTGCGCTGGTAAAGTCCCAAGACTCGGGCATCACTTCCTCCTCGTCGTCCTCGTCGTCTTCGTCATCGTCGAGATCATCAAGAAACATGCTTCCGCGAAGCGCCGGCCCATCAATCTCGACTCCGGCTTCCTCATCGTCATCGTCCTCCTCCTTCTCGTCGTCGTCGCTCTTGCCACCATCAGCCTCTTCCTCGTCTTCGGGTTCCTTGGTCTTGGCTTCGTCCTTTTGCTTCTTTACCCCGTTAGTCTGCTCTTGTTGTGACCCATTTCGCTCCTTTGACGTAGTCTTAGGTCCGGCAGAGTACACGAGGGATGAAAGGCTAGCAGGCAGGCGCCGCGACGTCTTGGACTTTGTCTCGGCGACGGCCTCCTCGCTCGCAGTCTTGTCCTCCTTGCTTTGATTTGTTTTCTCAATTTTCGCGACCTTGGCAGACTGCGCCTTGTTCTTGACATCCTTTGACTTCACGCCCTTGGTCTTGCCGTCGGCCTTGGGCTTCTTGACCTCCTCGGAGTCGGAGTCGGAGTCCCGCTCGTCGTCGCTCTCAATGGTGAGCACGAAGCCCGCCACCTCGCGGACCATCTTGCTCGTTGCGGGGACTAGACCTGACGCCGCCCTTTACAGGCGCTTTCCCACTGCTCCGACTCTGCCTTCGCAGCGCCTCGCCCGGCCTCGCCAGCGAGCGCAGCCACCACCGCGAGCGGAATCGGGTTCGTCTCGATGCAGAATTGCCTCGCGACCACCCGCCAAGAGGCACGTTCCCCGCATTCCCTCCTTCATTTTTGCAAGTAGAACACAACTTGTTGCAAGAGTCATGGTGTTGTTGGCCTGGTTGCCGACTGCGAGACGAATGAGCGCGCCAAAGTGTATATGCACCTACAAGACAACGGCGACGCTTGAAAGAGTACTAGATAGAACGCTGTTGAAAATGTTGCTTTTGTGGAAAAGTGTAAGCACTTTTCGCGACGCGGCATTGCAGTTCTTTGCACATTTGTGTTTTTCTCTCTCAGACACGGTCCTCCTCTTTCCCGCAAGCACGTCCTTCTACATGTCAGTTAAAACCGCGCACACAGCAGTCAAGTTCAGGACGAAATCATCATCATTCTTTCTCTACTCTCTTAAAACTCAGTTGAATCGCACCATGAATTCGCGGAGAAGACCTTGTTCACTTGCTCGGAGAGAGAAACCCGTGCAAATGTGCTCTCGGGCAAGCGCAGCTGCGAGACCTCCTGCTCGAGAAGCCGTAGCGCCGAAGCTCCACTACCGTCGTCACGATGATCTGAAGAAACAGCCAGGTATAGGTCGATGACTGCGCAGAAGAAACCATCACAAGGTGTCGCTTCGCGCAGAAATGGAAGCTGGCCAGCACCTGAAACAAAAATGCTTCCGCGCGCTGAGAGGGAGCGTAAAACTCGCGGAAACCCAGCTTCGAGCTGGAGACGCGCCTTCCATGGCCTTCGCGTACGGACCTCGATCTGGAAATGAGCATATGCAAGGTACGGGCAAATGACCTCTATGGGATCCCCACGAAAAGCTGCAATGAGCCGAGGAAGGTACATCGCGTGGCACTCTGCAAATTCCGGGTCATGCAAGCCGACGAGCACCTGCATCCAGGATTCTTGGGTCACAGAGATTGCGAGATAGTTTGAAAACTCTGAAAAGAGCGCGTCAACTTGATCGGGTCCTTTTACCGCGGTCTGTGGATCCTCCAAAAAGGTTACCACAAGCATGGCAATCTGAAATGTGCGTATCATCTGTAAATGTCGCCCGCGAAGGCCATGCGCCACGAGACGCTCATCAGCCTTGTCCACGAGCGCACGCATAAGATGCGGTCCAAGAGCACCACAGGCGGTCTCGGTTCGCGCGATAAGACCGGCGCCGAAGATCGCACCTTCAAGGCTCCTTTCACTCTCCTTGTCGACGCAGATTGATCGCCATTCCTCAAGCGCTGTCTTGTCATAAGTGTGAGTACTTGTCGCATTGCAGAACTTTTCCACGGCGCGACTTGGGTCCAACCTAGCCAGGACAATGTCCACGTCAAAGGTTTCACCACTGACAATGTCCTGCACGTGCATTGCGATGCGCGGGCACTTCGATCGCTTGGCAAGATGAGAGTCGAGGACGCGCATCCCTTCGCTGCTATCCCTACGCAAAATTGATCCGCGCCGGAGACGATCATAGAGGGCTTGCAAAAGACCGCCGGTCACATCGACGTGGGGGCAAATGAGACACACATCGAGATCTTTTGACTCGCGGCCGTACATGGTCGAGCCAAAGACAATCGCGAGCGCCTCAGGGTCGACTTGAAGCATCTCGGGGTGAGCCTTGGAAACAAGCTCGTGCAGTTGATGCGTGACCGCACAGAGTGCGGCCTCTTGCAAACTGCGTGAACTTTCGGCGTCTCGACCTGCAGCCTCTCTGCGCAAACTGTTCGCGTCGATGCTGCGGAAGGCAGGACAAGCTGCCATTCGCTGGCGAACTGCCTCGCGTGCGAGAGGGTCATCATCGAAAAATGAAATGGAAGGAAAACCGAGTTCGCTGAGCTCTTGCACCTTGGTGGCCTTGAATGACGCCGACTGAAAGGTGTCTGCAGGTTTCATCAGGAGTGCATCGGGTGCAAGCTGGTAACGATCAAGGATTGACCGTACCTGTGGCTCTAATATTTCTTTGCGGCCCGTAAGGACCACCATGGTTGCGTCCGGGCGCTCAAGAGCACGTTTCCAGGATGCCAAAGCCGGACCGGGGCTGACTGTTGCCTCGTCTTGCAGCGAAAGCGGAAGCGAGACAAAGAGTCCACCACGTCCCCGCCATGGTCCGACGGGATCTGCCGTATCGAAAAGGGTGTGATCAAAGTCAAACACGTACAAATCTTGCGGTGCAGGCATCGGACCGGCCGTGCGCAAAGGGAACCAGAGCGAAGCCGGGTCGTGTTCAAAGGAAAGCGCGAGCTTTGCGACCTGGAGAGCTTTCTTCATGGAATTGCCGCTTTTCAAGGCCTCTTCAAACCACGTCTTGTACCCGCGGCAAGGTTGGACCACCTGACAGACAAAGCCAGCTGCTCTGGCAAGCTCAAGGGCTCCCTCGTACTCCCAGATTTGCCCAAAATCTTGGCTCAAGAGGAGTGTGGCGTCCTTTTGATCAATCGCTTCCGACATCATGGCAGCCCGAAAGGCCGAAGAGCTTGAATAGCGTTTTCCTTGAGGATACTCGCTCTGCATGAAAGCGTCTTTACTGGCGCATGCGAAGCCTCGTACCACAACAAGTGTTCCGCGCTTCTTGAGCACCTGGCGTCCCCGCGCGCGCAGCGCTTTTGCTTTCCCTTGCTGGGTTTGTTCCCAAGAGAAGACGTCCGTGCCGAGGATTTCATCGTCTTCGCTCCAGCGGGACAGGTTCGGTATGCTCGAACCAAAGGTCTCGTAAAAATCGCTTGGGTCAGCGGGCGCAGCCATACGGCAAAGATGAAGCGCGCGAACCCGCACTTTACCAATGCTCTGCGCTGCGAGAGGACTGTAAAGGCTCGGATGAAAAAAGGCGCCCCGGCGGGACATTTCACGATTGCACTTGGTGATGGTCATGTGCGGGACAAACGACTGCTGATCTTGTCCTTTCCAAGCCTGGACGCCAAGTGCTTCAATCATGTGGTTACGAAGGGCTTCGTGAAGATGGAAGAGCGCTCGCAAACTTCCATCAGCAGGATCAACTCGCGCATGCAAGACGCGATCTCGAAAGCAGTCCACGCCTCGCACATGAATGGGTTGATCAGACGATAGAAACTTGCCAACGTCAAAGGTTGCCAATGCTTCGCGTGCGCGTTCCAGCTCGAGTTCGTTTCGAAGGCGAAGCGTGAGCATTGTAAAATGCAAACGCTGTGTTGGGAGCGCGCCTTCGTGAGCTTCTGGGGAGAGCAGCTGTAACTCTTGAGCCCTTTTCACAATCCGCGGCGACAGCACACGAAAGCATATAAAAAAGTTTGGCCTGTCTGGGTTCCCCGAGTTCAGGCCATTGAATGCGCGTTCTGGGTGTGCCGAGGCAGCATCCTCGTCAGATGTCTTCCGGGGCGGATGTCGAGCCATGATCTGCTCAATGTTGGTTCCGTTTCCGCGCGGGAAGCTGCCAAAAAAATCGTCGGCGCGAGTCTCTGGACGTCGATCCCAAACGAGACGCGATCCATCTTGGTGCACATATTTGAGATATTGGATGCGCGTTTGTGGAATGGCTGTCTCGGTGTGGCTGATGCTGCCGAGATCATCGTGGAAATTGAAAGCCGAAATTGCTTTTTCCTTGACCCCCACAAAGCGGTCGAGGTATCCGACAATAAAGGCGTGATCGGGAAGACGTTCGTCCCAGAGGATGCGGTTCACCACGTCCATTGCGGGCCTCATGGTCTCGCGTTTCCTTCCTTACCAGGACCGTCCGTCTACTTTCCCCCTGTTTCTTCTCTTTTCCTTTCTCTTCGTGTGAATGCAAGAGTTGCGCGTTGCTGCGTTGCCAACTGAAAAGTATGCGAGTTATTTCAATGGCTGTATGTATACCTTCGAAGATGGATTGAGTTCAAGGTTTGTCGGCAGACTCTGCTCGGCCCGCCTGACTGTGACTGACAGAGTTAGGCCTAGGCTAGGCAGAGAAAGAGGATGGATATATATATATATATGTTCGCGATCCGAGATCGTTCCGTTCTGGTTCCGAGAACGAAGAGGGATCCGCTCAAGGAAAAGGAGGATGCGGATTTATAAAGCGTCACGATTGCAACTTATTTTCGGTCTAACGCGCTACTCTAGGGCTAGCTGCTAGTGTGGCGAGCGAACACCAAAAGGGTCATTCGTGGGGACCCGACAGTCAATGGGCAGGTGGACGGGACGACATGTCTGACTGAGCTTGCAAGCTTGGCTAACGGACTCACTCGCTTGCTTGTTGTAGATGTAGATGAGCGACGCATCGCCGGAAAAGCAAGCGCGCGCACAGAAGCGAGTCCGGCAGCTAGCTCGTAGGCCGGATAGCCAAGCCTCGGGACCGCTGGCTGGCTACATGTGTTAAGTGTGTGTAAAATGGGGGCAAGAAGGAGACTCGCTAGCTAGTATAGCTAGCTGCCTCTTCGTTCATGGCTTTCCTCGAGTGAGGAAGGGCTAGCTAGCATGATCTATGAATCCTTCGGCGGAATTTGAAGGGCCGATGACAAGACTCTAGACTTGCAAGGCAGAGATAGGCCAACCTAGTTCTCCTCAACATCCTCGGCGGCGAAGCAAACTTCGAATGCCTTTTGCTCGTCGCGGCAGCGGTTGAACTGCCGGCTGTTGAGCTCGAGGCACTTTTGATACTTGACGAATGGTTCACCGCACTTTTCTTCGCAGCGACGCAGGCTACATAATGTCAATCGTCGGCCAGTCAGTCATGAATGAGTTAGTCAGTATGGTGCCGATTTTGTTTTTTTTCTTCTTTGTAGAATCGTTCATTCACTTACACCTTGAGCGCGCAAGCGGTGACCTTCTCGCCTTCTGAGAGGCAGGCAGCGGGGTTGCCGTCCTTCTGCTTGCACTTAATGAAGGCCCTGTTCTGGTCCAAGCAGTTGTCCGAGATGGCAGGCGCGGCAGCCAGCAGCGCCATGTACTTGGTCGAGACGCCCTCGCTCATGGTGCTTTTCTTTTTGCTCTCCCTGCGCCGACCTTTGTCCGAGCCAAAGATTTCCGAGGTTCCCGAGTAAGTTAGCTCGCTGTCACCCTCCCTCGCCTGGCCCGCCCGCGTCGCACTCACACTCGCTCGCTCGCCTTCTGCACGCGTGCTGCTGCTTTGGCTCTTCTGCTTCTGCCGCTGCAGTGGCAGCGGAGCCGCAGGCCCAGCGAACCTAACCTAACCTCAAACCTAACCGAATTAGCCGTCAGAGGGGAATCCGTTTGTACGGCGCCATGATCAGGGACAACTGGCTGTCCTGTCCGGTGGTGAGCGAGCGAGCGAGCGAGCGAGCAAGAGTCCTGAGGAAAGGGTTTTTACACAGACGTAGGCTGAGGTCTTCGAATATGAAGATTATAATGACAGGAATTTGCCAGCCATAGCCAGTTAGGCAGCGAGCGAGCGAAGCCGCGTTCTGACCGAGAAAAGAATCGATGCATAAGTATAGATTTCGCCGCGAAGATCTTGCTCCTTACAGTTAGCAAGGACCGTCGCGGACGCTTCTTCACTTGCGCTGCTGCATCGGGCAAATCCGGTGCACGTTTTTCTTTGTACTGGTGTCACATACCATACCACACACCCAAGTCTTTCGCAATCGATGCAAAAGGTGACCGACCGCCCGCCCGCCCGCCCGCACGACCGGCCGACCCTGTGGATGCGATGCGATGCGATGCGATGCGATGCGATGCGATGCGATGCGATGCGATGCGGTGCGATGCGATGTGATGCAGTACGATGCGATGCGATGCAACCGGTGCGTCTGCGCTGACTCTATTCAATCTACCTATACCTACTATACCTCTACATTTTCCGATTACAGAAACGTTGACGGCCGGCCGCGCGTCGACCCCACACAACTTGAAGGTGACCGACCAATCGCCATGACCTATTTTCATTTATCGATTGTGTGCTCCTGCCGAGGACAGGTTGTATCAAATGCGGCGGAACGGCCAGCCCTTCTTCCTCCACTTTCCCTCTACCCACAAGCGCTCTCGATCCGGATCGGGGAGCGCGCACAACTCGCATCAACGGCTCACCGCAGAAGCTCCGCTGACTGACCCCCCAGAAAGCGCACCATAGCAGAGGGAAGCATGGGAGAGTAAAGCATCGCAGAGCAACTTGAAAACAAACATTGGAGAGCAAAGCGGCTTCGGCTCGGGCGCCGCAGCCGCCGCAGCCGCGAGATTGATCGATCGATCGATCGATTGATCGATCGATTGATTGAGTGATTGATCGATCGATCGCTCGATTGATTGGCCTCATGAAGAACCTACGTGGCATATGCATCGAGGCCCGCAACAAGGAGGAGGTTGCGGTGCGCAAGCGTCTAGAGGAGCGTGATAAAGTACAATGCGAGATCCAACAACTTGCAATCCGCATGCAGAGAAATGGCGGGGTCGATATTGCTGATCGCAGGGTCGGGCGGTATGTCGTCAAGGCATGCTTTGTTGCGAGCGAGCTTGTGCAGTGGATCATGAAAACGTACGGAACAACGGAGCACCTCGCCGTGCTCATCTGCGAAGAAATGTGGACTCGAGGCCTCATTTCGCACGGAACGCAGCGCTTTAAACCCTTCGAGAACAGCCGGAATCTCTTCTTCCGGGTGGCGCACCCTTATACCGTGAACTTGCTCGTGGCGCCTTCGGACCTCAATCTGCTGCATCGCCAGCTTCGCGACAACTCGGGCCCAAAACTCAAGGACAGAATCGCGTACGGAAAGCTCATCAAGCACTGCTTTGTTGCCTCGGAGCTTGTGGACTGGTGCGTGTCAGTGCGCAACGTTTTTCCGCGCGAAAGAGCCATACAGATTGCGCAACAACTCTTGGACGAGGGTTACATCTACAATGTCAATGGAAGCGCCCGCTTTCTCGACAGCGCACACGCTCTATGCCAACACAAGGATACGTATTGTGGTAACATCAACCTTCGAGGTAGGCTTCTCGAACATTTTGTGAACCGCTTCTCCAAGGAATACGACAGAAAAAAGGACGCCCGCAAGGTCGCACACCTTAGTGTGGGAGAGAGCGTCACGATTATCAAAGATCTCGTGCAAGATTGCCATGATATCAAGGCACGCTACTTGCTGGATAGGCTGCTCGAGAAAAAACGCATCGAGGTTATTCCACGAGCAGGCTCTCCCACCCCTGCGGGTTTTTTTGCTCCATCGAGACAACCAATCGTAGAACGGACTACGGCCTCGTCTGCGTTTTCCAGGTCGGCCCGTACCCTCAACGTCTACGACATTGACAATGCTCTCGACGACAATCGAAGCATCGTCAAGTTGCGATCCTTTGATCCGAGTCAGAGCTCTAACGTCTTTCCAACAGGGAGCATTGGTGGTTTCGGAAGCCTCACGTACGGTTTTGGCGGAAATCACAGTCAAACTTACGATCCTGTGGTATACGATCCGAACAAACCCATTGATGTTGTTGGGAAAATCAGTCAGCGCGAAGCGCAACGTCGGGCTCTCCGTCTTCTTGCGCAACTCAGTGGGGCTGCCGCACGGCTCTCGCATGCTCCTATGACACCGCTGTCACGAGGACTCAAATTGCTCTCCAAGTTTGTGCACGTGTTCATGGCAATTGCACTCGTTCTAGAGGTGTCTCTGGGTGTGACGTCGACACTTGCTCTCACGTCCGGGATTCAGGACACTTTTACGCAGAGTCAATTTGATCATCTTAGCACCATTTCCGACTTTGCCCGCTGGCTTGAGGATTCGATGCTTGAGCCTGGCTTCCCTTGGCTTGGTCGACACTTTGCGCTCGTCGACTACCCCACCTTATTGATTTCGGTTCCGGAAGCTGTGGATTGCACCACAGACGCAGTGTCGGAACGAAATTTTCGCGCTCGCGCTGCGAGCATTGCAGGATTTCAGGGCGAGAATCTCACACAGATTGATTCGATTCCTTGCTTTCGCGATTCGCGAGCTACGACGAGCGGCCTGGCGCACATTGACAACTTTTCTTCCCGTCGCACGATGCTTTGGCAAGCAAACAATTATACAGGGAGCGCGAGCCAGATGGCCAATGCAAATATGTTCAAGGAAATGGGAGAGCAACCCGACCACCTGCAACCGAGCCGGCTTGCGCTTCAACTTGTGATCCTTTCTGCGCAGACCAACCCGCCCACGGTAACAGTCATTCGCGCTCTGGCCCACATGGGTCCCGTGCGCAACGAGGTTGTCGTTCGCACCTCAGCAATAGAACTCGAGCACCAACACTGGGCCACGGGGCTCCTTTGGATCGCTTGGTCTCTCTGTGTTATTGAGTATGTTGTGGCTGCGTGGTACACGCAAGGGCGCTACCTGCGCTCGCTTCGGTCGGCCAGCATGATGTCGCGAGTGGTCTTATCTTTGGTAGGTCTCGTGCTGCATGCTGAGCACGCTGCCCGACAGCGCAAATACTTGGAGGGTGTTGTGGAATCTGGAAACGCGTGGCTCGCGCGTTCCCAAGAAGACTCCCAATATGCGCACGACCCTTTTGAGTATCTTTTTAATGCCGGCAACGCGTCGCACACGTGTCTGGTGGCAGCAATGTTTCTTACATGTGTAGGGCTCATGGCCAAGCTTGGCGGCGCGAGATACGACATTTTCGCCGTGATTATGCGAACGCTTGGGGGTGTGAGCAGAGAGGTGGAGATTATTGTACTTTCGTTCCTTGGGAATTTCGTGGCGTTCTCCATGTCCGCATATGCTATCATGCAATCCTCAGCACCCGAGTTCAAGAGTCCGACGATGGCGGCAATGACCTTTTTCGGGTCCATGTTTGGCGGAGCGCCGTGGAAGTCCTTTCACGCAAGTGCGGTTCCAAGTTTACTCACAGGGACAACAGGATTCTTATTGCTTGGTTTTTATCTCTTCTTCTCGATCTTCGTGCTCCTCTCCCTCTTCCAGGCCCTGATGTTGGAGTCCTTCCAGCACCAAAAAAAGCAAGAATACGCTCTCAACAATGAGCTCAAGCGACACATGTACACGGATGAGGCCGTAAGCGAAGTCGAAGCGCTCAAGGTGTGGCTGACGCGAAGCCCGGATGCTTCGTCTCGAGCCAACGGGCCCCTTGTGCGCTCATCTGCGACGGACAAGGAGATTTTGCACTCGATGAGGCGAGAACCTCTTACGACTTCGGGCTCGGACTCTCTGTATACGATGAAGCGTGCCGAGCAATGGATGCCTGAAATGATGGGAGAGAGCGACGAGGTGGCCAAGGCGTATTCTTTTGACGAACTCGCAGCCGAAACCCGTCTCTTTCGTGCTTCAGAGGGCCCGAAACGGAATCGTCTCGTGCCCACAAAGATTGTTCCTGAAGCGGACCTTGAATTTTGCAGAGACAGCGCTCTCGTCAGCGGATCCCGCATGGTTCTCGTGAAAGATAATGAATGATATTTTCATGGCATTGTTCTCGTTCATCCCTTTGTTGTATGGCTTGCTCTACTCGATCGATCGACTTGGGCAAGTCCACATGAGCGAAACTTTTCTCTTGCGCAGGTGCCATGCCCTCGACTCTTGTGATCGATTTGTCAAAATGGAAAAAGGAGATAGCTTTTGTTTTGTAAATAAAGTAACAATAAAGTAATCGAGGGGAAGACGCAACCTTGCGGTCGGTCTCGTTTCATCCGCTCCCGCTTATTGCCTCACTTTGCGGCAGCAAAAGCACTGAGGCGAGAGAAATCCTGCTGGTCGTCACCGAAACGGCGCCGGCATAGATTTTCATGATCTCTGCTCAGCGCCTCCCCGCGAGATTCCCCGAGAAAAGTTCGACCTGAGCTTGAACGGAAAGAACTAGCTCGACCCAAGGTTACCTTTGCATCAGGGACACATTCCCCCGTAAGGGCCTCCGAGTATGCCCGGGGACGCGCTTGTAGCGGATCTTCAGGTCCAATCGGGCTTTCCATGGCCTCGAGATCTTCCAGGGATACGCGTCGCACAAGGTGCGCACCATTGGGTCCGATGCGCTGCGGTGACGAAAGAACGCGAGTCGTGTCAATCTCGCAGCGTCGCTCTGTATCGACGACCGGAAGCGCCGGGGGCGGCAAAAGCAGGTCCAGCGCCAAATTATGTTTGGGCGAAGAGAGCGAGGCCGCGCGGTTGCGTCCGCGCGCACGAGGGCTTCCCACGGCATGCGGAACAGGCTGATAAAGCGTGATATGATGCGCAATTTCACCTGAGCCCTTGCGACGCAACCCCTTTTTGGGTCCCGCAGCTCTTTTGGCCATGGGGCTGGTGGCTGACGAGGCAGCAAGCTTGGGCGACATTTGCGTTGAGTCGACCGAGCGCGCGCGCAGGCGTGATCCGGAAAGAATACGTTTGTCGTCGACCATATTGAGACGGTGAAGATGTTGAATATGGCGCTCTATCGCATCGTCAGCATGGTGACTCGCTTCGATAACAACCCGGGGCCCAAAACACTGGATCCGGGCAATATCCTTGGAAGTGAAATGGTCGAAGCCTTCCATGGAGAGCTTGCGCAGGTTCGGAAGGCGCTGCATGATTGCCAAAAAGCAAGGCGCAGAAATGTGGAAGCACCAGCCCAGATCAAGGTGTTCCAAGCGGGGCCACGCCACAGGCGCCTTGACCGCGGATTTGTCGGTGAAGAGCGAAAATGTTGCAGCCGCCGTAGCCGCCTCGGAGAGCGCCTCCTCCGTGCCGGCTTGAGGGGCGACCTCGAGCTCCACAGTGGAGGCCTCGATCCCCAGCGCACGGAGAAATCCGTGGTCGGTGATGGCGCTGCAGCAATAAATAAGCAGAGTTTGCAGTTTTGTACATTGCATGAGATGCTGAAGGCCGCGGTCCGTGATACCAAGGCAGCCAGAAAGATCGACGTACTCGAGGGCGTGGCAACCACTCACGAGAGATTCAACACCGACGTCAGAGAGCCGCTCTACGCGGCGAAAGGCAGCCTTGCGGAGACGCGGGCAAGAGGAAGCAAGAGTTTGCATGAAGAGGTTCGAAGCCCCAATGCAGCCGCTCAAGCAAATTTCCTCGAGCTGCGGAGACGCCTTGGCGAGTTCGCAGAGCCCGCCAATATCGGAGATCTCCTTGCAGCCCTTGAGCTCGAGAACACGCAGATTGGGGCCGACTCCATGAGCGAAGCGGCGAAGCTGCTCGCCGGAGTCAAGCCGGGGGCAGTCACCGAAACGTAGCGCAGACAGAGTCGACCGTACTAGCGTGACACCTGTGCGGGTCGAGTTGGGATCGAGGTTGAGAGGAAATCCTCGGTGTTCCGACAGGGCGAAGAAAAGAGGGCCTTCGGGAAAAAGTCCGTCGCAGGCAAATTGGCGCAATGCGTGCATGCGCAGGATCCCGAGTGCTACGCCCTCCTCGGTCAACGTATATGGGCGCCGCTGCTGGGAGGGCTCACGGACATCACAGCATCCGGAAATGTCGAGGACTTCGAGCCGCTCCCTCACGCTTGGCACACCTGCGATAGTTTGAAAATGCTCGTCGCCCATTGCGCACCACGAAAGATCGAGCGCGCGCAGGCGTGGACTCGCCTGGACGAGACTAAGGACACCTGCGCCGGTGACATGGTGGCCCGACTCGCGGCAGGAGACCTCGCGAAGCGTTGGCCCGCATGCGTCTGCGAGCGCGCGAAGAGCGCGATCGCACATTGCGTTGGAGATGAGAATCTCGAGGTCTTGGCAATGCGCGAGAATTTTTGCCATGGGGGGCTCCTCGGACGAGGACACGGACGAGACCCGAAGTTCGGGACAGTTCACAATTTCGAGTCTACGGAGATTGGGGCTGAGCGCACGTCCGAAGTCGGGCCCAGCAAAGATGTTCTCGCGCAAGGTCAGAGTCTCGGCCGCGCCGCACATGTTGAGAAGTGCGACGATGTCCTTGTCGGAGGCGCTGACTCGCGAAATATCGACGACCGTGCGTCGGGCGAGCGAGGCTTCCACGAGAGCGCGGAGCTGTGTAGAGGCCGTGCGCACGATCATGGCGTCGCGAAGACTGAGGAAACTGATTACGGTATCCTCTGCGACCTTGTCGGGCAGGCTGAAGAAGCGGGGTGCCACGAGGCCCGCCAGCAGGGCCGTCATGAACGCAACATTGTGTCTCTCGCCAGACATTAGCAGCTTGCGCTTGTCGCTCTTGCCGCTTTTGACCGCAGCGAGGGCGTTCAGCTTGGCGACGGTGGCGCCGGTGGTGCCGGTGGCGCCGCCGCCGCCGCTCCTGTTCGGCATCGTGGTTTTCTCGCAGGCTTCGCGTCTGGGGCTCCCCGGCGGGCAATGGTGCCGGCAATCTTTGCTGTGATCGCCCTCGCCCTCCCTCCCTCTGGCGAGCAATAGAACGGGGACGGACGCCGCGTCGGAGGCCGGCGGGGTCGCGCGGAGCAGGCAGCACTCCCGGCGTCTGCAAGCAGTGCGGGCGGGCAGCGCAAGCAAGCGAGCGAGCGGGCACGCAGGCACGCAGGCAAGCAGAGCTCTACGCGCGGCAGGCTCCGTGCGTGGTCTCGAGTTGCCGATTTGCAGATTGATCGTGTTTTGAAAGTTGGAAGATCTGGACCCGGCCGGCGCTCGCGGGTCCGCTTCTTGTTTTCCGGGGGGAGCATGCTGGGAGTATAAAACGAGTCGTCCCGTAGTTTGACCTAGTAGATATAGGGGACCGAAACGTCTCGGGTAAACTTTATTCCAAAGGTGCCTCCATCGGGTACCTTGAAGAAAGACCGAAATGCGCAGTACAAGAGACGGCGCGCGAGAGCGCCGAGAAGAGCTGCAGGACTGACAGTTGACATTCAATAGGAGCTACGTAGAGCAGTTTGGCGAGTGGGTGGTCGCGCGGGGGCGCACAGCATTGATACTATACATTCGGTCCTTCGTTCGATTTGCGGATCTTTTCCATTTGCAGGCAGATTTGATCGATTGACACGGCAGGGAGCGGGCGGCCGATTGGAATGGTCCCAGCCAAGACTTTTCTTTGTGGCGAGTGATGTGATGGCAGCGAAGATGGATTTTTCTCTCCTTCCTAAGGCAAGGGAGCAAGCAAGCAAACAAAGTATGAACAAAATATGAGCAAAGTATGAGCAAGGTAGGAGCAAAGCAAGCCAACTGATGGTCATCTTCCTTATTATTATTAAGAAGCTATTGTTGGTATACCAGATGAGCTAAAAGTTGCGATAAGGACCAGTCAGACGCGACGCGCTTTGCTGCATCGAAAGAAGTTCGAAGAAAAGAAAGTTCGGCATGCCGAGGTGAACACGTACGTCCAGCAACGACATTCGAAAAGGAAAAGTAAGAAAAGTGTAGCAAGGAAGAGACTCCAATGATGTTTCGATTTAATCAGCATGCCATTTACTAAAACAAGAGAAGCGAAAGAACACAGACACGTCTCTATCATGTTTTATTTTCGAGATGATGAATGAGTAGCCTGGGAGTTCAGAGTGGGTCAGGTGTAGACAGATTAGCCGTCGGCCATCGGCCACTGATCGCTCTCGCTACAGAGATCAGCACGGTCCCTATCAAGCTTTTAGTCAACCTTGCGGTCCTCCAGGGACTCAAGATCGTCAGTCGAGGGCTGCTTCTTCTTTTTCTTTTTCTTGGTGGACTTTTTAGACTTGCGCTGGTCAGACTCAATATCCTTTACGGACCGGCCTGTCTTGAAGGATTCCGCAATAGCGCTCGCTTTATCGCGCACGCGCTCCGCGCCTTCGGTGAGTGATTCAGTGACATCTTCGGGACTGAGGACGTCGGCAGAGACATTAATGACGTGGCCTTCCTGTGACTCTTGGGCTTCCGCCACGCGGTGGCCGTGGGCACGTCCTGCAGTCGTGGAAGAGAGGAGGGGGAGTTCGAGATCATCCTCCTTT
This sequence comes from Schizochytrium sp. CCTCC M209059, assembly GCA_000818945.1. Taxonomy (NCBI): domain Eukaryota; class Bigyra; order Thraustochytrida; family Thraustochytriidae; genus Schizochytrium; species Schizochytrium sp. CCTCC M209059. The sequence continues at coordinate 297,003 of KN805412.1, forward strand.
TTCCCGGGAGCCTTGGCGCAGCAGGTGATGAGTCCAAAGTGTAGCAAGAAGGCACCTGCGTAGGCCGCCCAGTACACGGATTCCATTTTTGGCTTCTCGTCGCGCATCGATGGAAGCCACACGGCACGATAATAGTGGATCAGGACCGACAGGGGTACCACAAGAAGGAGCGGTGCGCGAAGCGAACAACGGCAACGCATATTAATTTGCGCCTTGGCAAAGAGGAGAAGCGAAAAGAAGAGGTAGATGCTGTAGTAGATGGGGAGCATGATCTGCAACGACTCAAAGGCGGTCTCGTTGCGCTCGCGAAAGACAGCCATGGGTTCTCCGCCGTCCGTGGCGAAGGAGGTGGCAAAGACGAGAGCGGAGAAAATGAGATTGTACATGCTCATGAACATGGTTGCCTTTGTGAGAGAGATGCAGCGCTTGAGGCGCACAAGGAGGCAGAGACTGAGTCCAAAAGGAATGAGCAAGATGCCGTAGGTGAGGAGACCGCTGATGAAGGGTGAGTCGTCCGTCTCGCCAACGGCAGAGGAAAGCTTTTCACGCGAGGCTTGCAACATGCTCTGCATTTCGAGCAGCGTTTCCTGTGCCGGATCGAGACGCGGGCCCAGCATCTTGAGCGTCTTCTCGTAAGCACGGTCGACGCCCTCAACGTGGGGATTTTTGAGCCACTCTGCTTTTTTCACAAAGTAGTCCACAAGTGCAGGGTCGTCGACCTTTTCCTTGTATTTGAGGAATTCAGACTTGAGACGCTCTGACTCGGCGGCGGCAGCCTCTTGCTTTTTGCTGAGCTCAGCGGCGCGACTCTCGGCGCTGTCTTTTTGGGACGCGAGCTCACTGACGCTGGACTGGGCCGCGTCGAGTTTGGAAGCCTTGTCGTTCAGGTCGGCCTCGATGCGACTCTTTTCTGTCTTGAGCGACGATATATCGCCGATGAGTTCCTTTGCGCGCTCGTTGGCGTCCTCGAGATCGGACTTGGTCTTGCGAAGATCACGCTCGGTGTCAGCGAGCGAGGTCTGCGCGATGTTGCGCTCGCGTTCGAGATCGTCCCGCGCGGACTCGGCGCTCTCAAGCTTTTGCTTGAAGTCTTCGACCTCGCGAGTGAGTCGTGCGACCTCTTTTTGGGTCTCTGACGAGAGAAGGTTTTGGACCTGCTTTTCCAAGGTCTCTACTTTGGCGAGTGCTTCGTCGTGCGCGGACTTGGCGTCGTTGGCGCTGGACTTTTCAATTTCGAGGAGGGCAAGGGCGTCGTCGAGTTCGTCTGCGACTTTTTTGTTCTGCGCGCGGAGGTGCTTACCCAGCTGAACGAGTTTGGTATTGTTTGCCCGCAAATCTCGCAGTTGGCGCTTGAGCTTGGCGAGATCCGTCTCTTTATCAGAGAAGCTGTCTTCTGCGTGGCGCGCGCGCTCGCGAAGATCCTTGAGCTCGTTCATGTCGAGACGGATTTGCTCTTGAAGCGCATTGTATCTTTTCTCGCTCGCCTGCGTCGCTGCGCCGCAGGTCTTCAGCTTGGCCTCGAGCGCCATGGCGCCTTCTCGCAGGGGTCCGACAAGAGCCTTGCACTGTTGCAGCGAGCTTTGCAGAAGAACAACCTCATCCGAGACTTCAGTGTCCTGTGCTCTTGCCGCCGTCGGCCCTGCAAGAACGCACGCCAAGGCTGCCGCGCACCATAGCGCCGCAGTGGCTCTCCTCGGCAGCCGTCTCGTTGTCGTCGTCGTCGTCGTCGTCGTCCATGGCCCTGTTGACCGTGGTCGAACCTGCGACGCCGCGCCGGGAGCCGCCATTGGCTTTTCCTCTTTTCCTCTCTGCTGCCAGCAGCGAGACGGCTGCCCTGCCAGCCGACGAGCCCCCGGGCGAGCCAGCGAGTGGGCACGCGAGGCCACGGAGGCCGGAGCGCAGCGCTCGCGCCCGCGGCGGCGTCCGAGCCGAGTCAAGTCGAGGCAAGCACAACGGGCTTCTTCTTCTGCTTTGCCTTCACTGACAGCAAGTTAGGTTGCTCTCGGCCCAACTCGCCAAGGTGGGGCGGATCAAAGTCGGGAATGCAAGTGGGACAAGTTCGCGCGCAAGTGAAGAATGCGCACGTGCACAGTACGCCTGGCTAATCTCGCGAACGAGACAACGAGGCGGAGTCTGTGGCCCAGGCAAACCCGAGCAAGAAAGTCCAAAGACGCGCGCGCGTGGGGGGCGGGCGGCTTGCCGAGGAGGAGAAGGAGGAGGAGGAGGACCCGGGGCGTGCATGCTCGTAGGCGCACGCGTGGCGCGTGGCCTGCCTGTTGTTTGCCCTGTCCTTGAGAAAGCTCGAGCCGGGGCAGGACAGTCCTCGGGCTGGAGGACCACGTTGAGGACGACGGCGAGAAGGATGAGCACGGACAAGGCCAAGATGAGCTCTTGCAAGAAGGCTAAAATAGACCGGGAGATGTTTGAGGAAAAACAAGCGACCTTGGCGCTTCGCGTCGCTCCGCGTGAGGTTGGAGGACTCATGACGAAATTGAAAAAGTTTACGGTCAGGGGTCGTGGACGACGCTCCGTGGTGGACGAGAAGGACGGGGACAGTAAGACGAGCAAGGTCATTGTGCTCGACCCTTCGTTGGTACCAAGTGTTGAAGATTTGGATAAAATTGTCGATCCGGCCTCGCGGGAAAAGGCTGGAGCGGAGCTCATTGATTGGGAAGTGCGCAATGGGTATGAGCACTTGACAGTGGAGCAGGTCTTGCGTCGCCTAATTCCCGAGGACATTAAAGAGTTGCCGTCTTCATTCGAGACGGTGGGCCATCTTGCACATCTCAATTTGCGCGAGGAGGTCTTGCCCTGGCGATACGAGGTGGGACAGGTCATTCTTGACAAGAACCCGGTGCTGCGCACTGTCGTGACCAAGGTTGGCTCGATCGAGAATCAATTTCGCACCTTTCCAATGGAGGTGATTGCTGGGGAGAATAGTACGGAGGTTGAAGTGAAGGAGTACGGCTGTATCTTTCGATTCGACTTTGCCGATGTGTATTGGAATTCACGGCTCCACGAAGAGCACTGGCGCCTGGTGAACCGCTTCAACGCGAACGAGGTTCTGGTGGATGCCTTTTGCGGCGTGGGGCCATTTGCTATTCCTGCCGCGCGCAAGGGACTCAAGGTATACGCAAGTGATCTGAATCCCAAGAGCTATGGCGCGCTTGTGGGCAATATTGCGGCCAACAAGGTTGAAAAGCTCGTGACGGCGAGTAATGAGGACGCGCGAGCCTTTATCCCGCGCATTGTATCAACGGGTGTCGTTCCTGATCACGTAGTCATGAATCTCCCCGCTTCAGGTCTGGAATTTCTCGATGCCTTTCGTGGAGCCTTTGATCCGGATGTCTTTGATGGCACTGCAACGGGTGTCGCCATGAATGATGCGGACAATGAGCCTGCGGCCAAACGTGCCAAGCGATCCGATGATGCCAAGCCTCTTTTGCCTCTGGTGCATTGTTATTGTTTTTCGAGCGCTGAAGATTACAAGGAGGACATTGTGGCTCGCGCGGAGCAAAGTTTGGGGTGCTCACTTGATCGCGATACCGTGGAGGTGCGTCAAGTGCGAGATGTTGCCCCGCGCAAGATGATGTATTGCTTGCATTTCCGCGTCCCCGCCGCCGCGGCATTTGCCAAGTCTGAGTAAAAAAAGAAGGGGCCTGTAATTGGCATAACATAAAGCTATGATGAAAGAAACCTTTCTATATGCATGATGTCCGTCCGTATCCTGACAGTCCCTTGTCATGAGGCTACTTTCTTCTTACACCCTCAGCGGAGCTCCTCCTTTGAGACGAATTAGCCTACATAGTACATGCGAGCAAGCTATCGATCGGCCTCGTGCCGTTTCGTCTCAATGAAACCTCCCGCCGTCACCACGAGGTGCGTTTGCCCCTCCATAACCACCCCCCCCTCCCTCTTCCCTCCATTTTTCTGATTACCGTACCGCACGCAGCGACCAACGTTCATATCAATGGTCATTGATGTTATTGACTGGTTCATTGATCGTCTGCGAGTCGGCCGGCGCTTGGCTCGCTTATCGAACGTCCGAGTGGTCCTCTTTGCATGCGGCAGCCGCCCTGCCGTCCATTCCTTGGCCGGCCCCAGCCGCGGTGCGGGGACAGACGCCCGGCCTGCAGCGGCGGCGGCGGTTCTGCTGGCTCCGGAGAAAAGCTCGCGTGCTCGCTGTTGTTTGCTTGCTCTTCCGTCCCCGGCGGCTCCTTGGTGTCCCTCTCGCAGGCAGGAACTGCCGCTAAGCGCAAACAGCAGCAAGCAGGCAGGCAAGCAAGGCACGCAAGCAGGCAAGCAAGCAGGCAAGCGAGCAACAAACAGACAGACAGACAGACAGACAGACAGACAGACAGACAGACAGACAAACAGACGAGAAACAGGAGGCGCTAGCCGACCCC
>KN805412.1:301435-314522 GCA_000818945.1 Schizochytrium sp. CCTCC M209059
CGCCCGCGGCAGGCGCCCCGGCGGCGCAGGCAGAGCGGAGCAGAGCGGCGCGGAGAGCAGGGCGGCAGAGAAGGAGCCCAACGGGGTGCGCCTCGCGCGCGGACGTCGACGCCATGGACGGCCTGCTGCGGCTGCCCGTGGGGCCCATCGCGGAGGAGGTCGAGGAGGACGGCAGCTTCCGCACGACGCCCTCGACGGCGCCCTCGACGGCGCCCGAGAGCGCGATCCGCGAGGACAAGGCCGCGGCTGCGCGGGGACACGAACACGGCCATCACGGCGGCGACGGCCGTCGGCGCGAGCAGGAGGACCGCGACGGCGGGGAGCAGCAGCGACCGCGGCTGCGTCGTGACGTGGGCGCGAGTGTAGAAAATGCGACGCCCAACATGAAGACGCCGGCGGCGCCGCTACTTGTCCGCAAGGAAGGACCGAGGCAGACGGGCGGCGAGCCTGCTGCGTTCCACCAAGGAGCGCGGATCCAGAGTCATGCTGTCGCTGTCGCTGCCGCTGCCGCTGGCAAAGACGAGCATGGTCACCACGCGCACGGATCGCCAGCTGCAGACGGAGACGCTGTGATGTCATCTCTGGCAGCAGAAGAGGTTCCCTCTCGCAGCAACAATGTTCACACAAATAATGCATCAATCGCAGGCGCAGGCGGCGGGGGCGGGAGTGGCGAGGACAAGTGGAGCAAGCTTCACAATTTGGCTGCACTGTATGAACAAGGATTCATTCTTGAGGAGGAGTATCGTGAACGACGGTCACAGCTCATTGACGAGCTGACGGGCACAACGTCGTCGTCGTACTCTACAACATCAACGAGCAACGCAGCAGCACGCTCGAAGCCACGCGCAAAACGACGCAAGTCGCGTGTGTCGAGTTCAATTGTGGTGCCGCGGCCGCCGCCGGATTTTGGGCAAATTCCGACGGAGGAAGCCGTGAAGCACTACTTTAGTCTGGAGTCGCGCTCGTGGAAGAGCGAACCGGTCACTGTTCGTCTCGACGATACCCCATTCGCCCGTGGCGGGCTCCGTCTCGTGTACCATTTGCAAGAGGTGGGTCCCGATGGGCGCGAGCAGCCGCCTCCGCTCATGACGTTTACGCCAGAGGATCTCTTGGCGGCACATCGGCAGGCCGGCATGGCTGCAGCAGCGTCGGCCGCGGCTGCAGCTGCGGCTGCGGCTGCGGTTTCGGCCAAGACCTCGAGCGCTGAGCAGAGCGCAGCCGAGCAGAGCGCTCAGGACACGGTGGCCCGCATCAACAGTAACGTGGCCAACGCGAAGCGGTCAAGCTACGTCGCCAAGATTGCAATCAACCCGAGCGAGGACCCGTCGACGTATTTCCGGGATGTGGAGATGCAGGCGCACTGCGCGCATTACGCAAGACTGTTCAATTCGTATAACCCGCCGCGGCTGGTCGAGTTTTGCAAGGCTTGGATTCTGGAGCTAACGGAACGCGAGGGCGCGCCTTTGTGCGCGGTGGAGCGCTTTGTGGCGGGCGACTACCGCAAGTTCAACAACAACTATGGCTACGTAAGCGAAGACGAGCGTAATACGCCGCAGGCATTTTCGCACTTTACTTATGAGGCCTCGGCTCGCACCATGTTGGTTGTAGATATTCAAGGTGTGGGCGACTTGTACACGGACCCACAGATCCACACGCTGAACGGGCGAGACTTTGGCAAGGGGAATTTGGGCATACGGGGCTTTGATAAGTTTTTGTCGACACACCGGTGCAATCAGATATGCAGGTACTTGAAGCTCCCTCCTGTGAACCCCAATTACAATGATTTGGACGGCACGATGCCTGCGCTGCCGTTCATGCCCGCGACGCGCATCAATAAGCACCACTTTAAGGAGCCTCATTACTACGAGGAGTCGCCGGCTTTGCGCAAGTATCTTGCGAGCAATCCTTTTGCTCGCAAGAAGCATCGTCGCCGTCATAACGACGGCGGCTTTGGCTCTGATGACGACGACGATGAGGAGGACGACTCCTTTTTGCGGCAGTGGGCCACGCGGGACACTGTCGAGGCGCCTTGCAGCTTTATGGCCTCGTGCGCGTTGCTCTGAGGATGAACAATTGACGATGAGGACGACGACAAATCCTCTTTTTTTTTTCTTCTTTTTACGGCAGTGGCTCACTTGCTACGCGGGGCATTGTCTGTGATCTCGTGCGCGCGGCTTTGGAGCATACCTTTCGTTTACCTCTTTTTCTTTTTTGCCTGTCTTTTTCATGGGGCTACAATGCCCACCCTTTCTAAACTCTTGCTCTGTATGAAATCTGATCTTTGACCCATCTTTTTTTTGAGACTTCACCGGCTTGTTTGCTTGCTCGGTTGCTTGCTTGGCAGCGAAATGTACGACACCATAAACCAGTCGGTAAACATCTTGTTCGCAAGTTGAAAGCAAGAGCAACAAGGGGTAGGGAGCGCAAGGCTGTTAATGATAGATAACATGGAGATTTATTTCCCCAGCCTTTGTAACGATTGTCGCCAGCAAGTCGCGACGAATCATACCTACGGCAGTTTCGTCTCCAAGCAAGGAATCCGAGCAACCATTTGCCGGATCTCCCTGGTCCATGCAAGCCTTATACGCGTCGGCGGCGGCTAGAGACAAGAGCGCAAGGCAGCGTTCGAGTTTTTGGTGATTCGATTCATACCAAGAGTGTGGGGATTGGCGCAGGTGGGGATCGATCACCTCGACCTATCCCCGACTGTTCTCCGCGTCTGGACTTCGCGAGCTGCAAGTGGCTGCCGGTGCGTACTTTGCTCGTTCCGTGTAGCCCGACAATGCTCGCGCGTCGCAAATGCAAGCATCTTGCCCTGCCGCGGAGCCCATGCTTGCTTGCTTGCTTGCTTGCTTACTTGCTTGCTTGCTTGCTTGCTTGCAGCTGCTTTCGCGGCGCCGCGGACGAACGAACGGACGAACGGACGAACGGACGAACGGACAGTCGATCAATCGCCGTCGATCGATTGCACAAGCGTGCCACGTCTGCGTGCATTTCAGGCTAGCTGCAAACCTCGCACTGGACAAAAATGCTCTCTTTGCCATGACAATCCATCAACTTTTGGCCCGTCGCCCCTCTTGCTTGCTTGGCTGCACTTGCTCTCTCTCTCTCGCCGATGCGATCGCCGTCCGCCATTTCCCTCCCTCCCCTCCTCGATTTTCCTCCTCCTCCCCGTCGTCGCCGGGCATCGCGATGGCGCCGTCCTTCCTCGCCAAGATCTCGCGACCCTCCCTCCCTGCGCCTCCTTCTTTCTTTCTTTCTTTCTTTCTTTCTTTCTTTCTTTCTTTCTTTCTTTCTTTCTTTCTTTCTTTCTTTCTTTCTTTCTTTCTTTCTTTCTTTCTTTCTTTCTTTCTTTCTTTCTTTCTTTCTTTCTTTCTTTCTTTCTTTCTTTCTTTCTTTCTTTCTTTCTTTCTTTCTTTCTTTCTTTCTTTCTTTCTTTCTTTCTTTCTTTCTTTCTTTCTTTCTTTCTTTCTTTCTTTCTTTCTTTCTTTCTTTCTTTCTTTCTTTCTTTCTTTCTTTCTTTCTTTCTTTCTTTCTTTCTTTCTTTCTTTCTTTCTTTCTTTCTTTCTTTCTTTCTTTCTTTCTTTCTTTCTTTCTTTCTTTCTTTCTTTCTTTCTTTCTTTCTTTCTTTCTTTCTTTCTTTCTTTCTTTCTTTCTTTCTTTCTTTCTTTCTTTCTTTCTTTCTTTCTTTCTTTCTTTCTTTCTTTCTTTCTTTCTTTCTTTCTTTCTTTCTTTCTTTCTTTCTTTCTTTCTTTCTTTCTTTCTTTCTTTCTTTCTTTCTTTCTTTCTTTCTTTCTTTCTTTCTTTCTTTCTTTCTTTCTTTCTTCCTGGTCTTCCGCGCTTTTTCCTGCTTTCCGCGCTTTTTCCTGCTTTCCGCCCCTGCCTCCTCCGTGCGCCTCTTCCGGGACTTTGGCGGCCGCCGCGAGCACTTCGCGGGTCGCCGGCGGATCCGGATTCTGGGGTGGGCCGCGACTCCCCGTCCCTGTCCCTGTCCCTGCCGTCAGTCACCAGCTCCCTGTCGCCGTCAGTCAGCCAGCCAAGGTCGGGCCCAGCCTGAGCTCTGCAGGCCGTGGCCACGGAAAGCACGGCGCGAGGCGGGAGAGAAGGCCCATCGCGGCCACGTTCTGCCGCTTGCTTCGATCTTGGCAAGCTTGCAGAGAGCGAAGCCGACGCGAGGCGACGCGGCCGACCGGAGTGCTCGCGGTGCCTGTTGCTGCTTGTTGCTTGCCACGTTGTCGCAGTTGCTTGCACTGCTTGCACTGCTTGCTTGCTTGCTTGCTTGCTTGCTTGCGTGCTTGGCCGCGTAGTCCAGACCGGCGCAGAGAACTTGAAGAGCAGTTTCGTTTGGGGCGGATCCACCCACGCAGCGTCTCCGTCGACGCGGCCGACCTCGCGAGTCGAGTCGAGTCGAGTCGAGTGGGACGGGGCGGAGGCTGGAGGGAGCGGTGAATTCAACTTTCGATCTTATGCGTGTGCGTATGCGTGTGCGTGAGCGCGCGTGTCGCCCTGTCTGCGTCGAGTCAGGCTCCGCTTTGCCAGACAGAGAGAGCTCGCTCGCTCGCTTCCCATCATCCCTCCATCGGTCCATCCATCCATCCGTCCATCCATCCTTCTATCCCTCCCTCCCTCCCTCCCTCCCTCCTTCCCTCCATCTATCCTCTCTCTCTCTCTCTCTCGCGTGCGAACGAGGTCGCTCTGCACCTGCGCGCCTCGGACCGGCCAGACCGACACGGGAAAAGAAGATCGCTCTTGTTTTCTTCCTTTCCTCCCTCTCCTTCCTTCTTTCCTTTCTCGCCCACGTGACTCCCTGACTCGCTTGCTAGAAAACCAAAGCCGGGTGCACGCACGCGCCATGATGTCATTACCTTCCTTGGCTTGCCTTGGCTTGCCTTGGCTTGCCTTGGTTTTTAAAGGCGGCGTCATCCGCATCAGGGTGCCGGCCGTGCCTGCGTCGCCGTGCGCGTGCGCGTCGCAGTCGCCCGCGTTCCTCGGTCTCGCCTCGGCGGCAGGCGCATCTCGAATCGCGTCACATCGCTTCCCCGGCGCAGCATTCGCAGCGCGAACGCGAACGCGGGGAAAGCTCGAATTCGCGCCTTCGTTCGCAAAGATTTCCATCTTGCCGAGCGTGCCTTCGTTTCAGAACGAACCTGCAGCCAGGTTCTTGCAGCGAGTGAAGTTATCGAGCACGGCGGCCTCTCGCTCGCGCGCTCGCTCGATATCCAATTCATCCCTGGCCGCAGGCAAGGGAGGGAGTCTAGCTGCACGGGCTGGCCAGCCGCGGCGCGGAGTGAGGCCGCTGAAAGCGTCGCGTCGGGAAGCCGCTAGCTTTCGCTGCTCTTGGCGGCGGCTCCAGACTCGCTTCGACGCTTGCTTGTTCTGTCACAGCCGCAGGCCGCGCCCTCGTAACCGGAACCCTAGGCCGTCCCTAGCGGGCAGGACTCTTGACCGGGCAGGGGGAGAGAAAGAAAGCAAGAAAGAAGAAGAGGGAGAGGGAAAAAAGGAGGAGAGAGGAAGCAGTCGCCAGAAGCTGTGGGGACGCTGTAGGGAGAGAGAGGAGGAAGGGAGAGATGGAAGGAGGCAGGGAGGGGGCAATGCGGGAGTTCGCATGCGGAGACCGTGCGGAGCGGAGGAGGCCCAGGGGAGGGAGGCCCTGCCTGTGCTGTTGCTGAAGATTGGTAGAGGCAGCCACTTGATTGACTGGTTGACTGTTTGAGGCGAGGCGGGGGCGATCGAGACGGTCTCCTCAGTATCACGACCCTCTCGCCATTGTTTGGTTTCCGGAGCACGGAGCAGTGGTCGGATGGCTGTGCTGGCCGGACGGCCGGACGGCTGGCTGGCTGTCCGTCCTGGCTGACCGGCTGGCCGACTATCTGTGGCCTCCTGTTCGTGATCGTTTGTACGGTTCGTTTGTCTGCGTTGCTTTGCCCGTCTGTCTGTCTGTCTGTCTGTCTGTCTGTCTGTCCGTTTGTCCTTTGTAATATTATTCTAGCGAGGTCCACGTTCGCGGGCTCGCGGACCGGTCCGTCGACAAGGCGCAACTTGAACATGCCATGCATGGCCCCGGCCGGCCGGTCGGCGAGCCGCCACGAGTCCACGCTCCCGGCCGGCCCCATCCGCCGTGGTCGCCGCATCCAGCCCGGCCGCCCTGTCTCCTCGCTTTCTTTCTTTCTTTCTTTCTTTCTTTCTTTCTTTCTTTCTTTCTTTCTTTCTTTCTTGGGTTGTTCGCCCGCCCTGCTCGCTCTCGCCCTCTCTTTCTTCCTCGCTCTCTTGTTTCGCTTCGATGTTTTCCCGGGTGCCGCGAGAGTCCCTGCCTGCCCCTACCCGCCAGCCTCAGCGCCGCGCTGGCTGCCTGAGCTAGCTGGGCCCCCTCCCATCTCTCCCCTTCCCGCCCAGCCGCGGCGACGCGGCGCCCTTCGTCGTGGCCTCGTCTTCACCCAGGTTCGTCGCTGTCGGATGCGCGTCCAGGGCAATGAGCCAACTCCTCGCGGCGCAGGCAGCCCAGCCCAGCCCAGCCCAGCCCAGCGCAGCCCAGCGCAGCGCAGACGCCGGGCCTGTCTCGCCTCGCGCCTCCCTCCCTTCCTTGCTTGCTTGCCTCCCTCCCTCGCAGGTCCCTGGCGCGGCCTCGATCGCGCGGTCGCCTCCCTCCATCGCCGCATCGTGGTCGCCATTTTGAAATCCGCGGGGAGGGCGGGCGAGCGAGCGAGCGAGCGAGGCGCGCCCGTGCCGCGCCCGCGCCGCGCGCGAGCGGGGCGACGCAGGGGAGGCCAGGCGCGGCGGCAGCAGAACCGGAGCCGGAGAGGCGCAGATGAAGCGCGGAGGCGTCCTGTCGGGCCTCGGCGCCAAGCGCGTGCTGCCGGGCAAGAACTTCTTCTTCGCGGGCATCGGCATGCAGAGCAGCCACGCAAGCACCAGCACCAATACCGGCGTCGTGCGGCACCCCGCGAGCTCCGTGGAAGCGACAGCGACAGCGACAGCCACAGCCACAGCCACAGCGACAGCGACAGCGACGGCGACAGCGACGATGCCCGCCTCAACGAGCACGAGCGAGGCATCACCTGCCTCGTCCTCGTCTTCGAGCACGGGCCCATGTTCTCGCGCGGCTTCTTCTGCGTGTTCTCCTTCACAGGACTCCGCACGCGACAGCGACGAGGCCGCTCGAGCCACACAGGCCCAATGCCGCGCCCCACCACCATCGCCCCCCCCGCGGCCCTCCTCCGCGGCCAGGGCGGCGCCCTCCGAGGCCTCCGAGGCCCGTCCAGGGCACGCCGCGGCGCCGCTCCCGCGCGAGGAGGCCGCCGCCACCCGTGGCCCTCCGGGCAAGGGAAGAGGCGGAGCAGCGGGCGGAGAAGGGGAGGAAGCAGGGCCGGAAACAACGAGAGGCGGCGGCGGTAACAGCAATACCAGCAGCGGCAGAAACCCAACCACCGCGGCGCCAACCACCACCGGCCGCGGCCAGCAGCAGCAGCAGCGCCACCACCACCACGCCCCGCGCGCGCGCGAGGAGCAGCGGCAGGCGGCGGCGATGATGACAATGGCGGCGGAGAGCGGCGCCGCGTCGGGCGCGGCGGCAGCGGGCGGCAGCGGCAAGCAGCAGGGGCTCGCGACGTCGCCGGCGGCGTCGCCGGCGACCGGTGACGGGCCCCTTCATCAAGCGGGAGACAGCAGCAGTACTAAGCGCAGAGAAGAGGAGAAGAAGGAGGAGGGGCCAACCGGCGGCGCCGTTGCGCGCCTCGGGCCGCTCGGGAGGGGAGCGGGCGGAGCAGGGGTAGGGCCCAAGCGCGTCGTGTCGCAGGCCGCCAGCGACGCGGACCTCGCCTCGCTCCTGCGCAAGCGCGTCAGGGACGCGCGCGTCACCATCACCGGCTTCGCGCCCGTCTCGGCGCCCAAGCGCTTCGTCGTGTACCGCATCGAGGTCCGCTGCGGAGGCGAGGTGCGCTGGCAGGTCTTTCGCCGCTTCTCGGCCTTCCTCACGCTCGAGCACACGCTGGGCCAGATCCAGCGCGACTTCGTCGAGTGCCTGCCCGCGCTGCCGCAGCGGCTCAGCTACGAACTGTCGGACCAGCTCCTGCACGAGCGCGCCGCGGGACTCAACTTTTGGCTGCGCAGCGTCGCCGATCTCTGGGCACGCATCCCCTCGCTCGGCCCGCACTCCCGCGCACGCTGCAGCGACTTCCTCTGCAACACCATCGTCAGCTTTCTCTCTGAAAAGGCCGGCCACTCCCCGCTCTGCCCCGGCGACCGCATCGTCACCCTCGACCTCGATCGCCGCTGCCCGAGCCCTGGCGCCCTCTGCTCCGACGCAGACCTTACTTCGGACGAGGAAGGCGAAAAGAAAACCGGGTCCAACGCCCAAGCCGACGCAGCCACCGCAGCCTCCTCACCCGCGAGATCCAACATCATCAACAACAACAACAACAACAACCATCACGACGAGCATGATAATAACAACAAGGCCATGTCTACCGCGACAAATGCCACCTCGGACGCTGACTACGATGGCATGATGTGCTGCGACGTCAACAGCCGCGCGCCCCCCACCAAGGGCGCCGACTGCGGCGATGCCGCCGCGTGTAAGCCCATCTGCTGCCCCGCCGAACACCGTCCCGAACCCACCTCGACGCCCACCCCCGAGTCTTCCTCGCCCTGCCCCGCAGCCGCATGTGAAGTCTCCGACGAGTACGTGCTGCGCAAGGTCATCGGCAAGGGCTCGTTTGGAGAGGTCTTTCTGGCTACCCGCAAGAACGGTCCCGCTGCCGTCGACACCCCGGCCTCGCCAATTCGGGCAAACAAGGCCACCTCCGCCATCAAGACCTTTGCCGTCAAGGCGCTCGGCAAAGCAGAGACGGTGCGTCGCAAACAAACGCGCCGCATCGAGACCGAACGTAAATGCATGATTGAGGGTCGCGGATGCCCCTTTATCGTCAACCTCGAGGCCGCTCTCATGTCCGACTCGCACCTCTTCTTTATCCAAGAATTCTGTTCCGGTGGCGAGTTGTACTTCCACTTGGACGTTCACGGCAAGTTCTCCAGCAGACTCGCACGCTTTATCGCCGGCGAGTGTGCCCTGGCCCTTGCCCATTTGCACGATCGTGGATGCGTCTACCGCGACCTCAAACCCGAAAACATCATGATCGACGCCGAGGGCCACGTTAAGCTCGTTGACTTTGGTTTGGCCCGCATTGGCGTCTCCCAACCCCACCAAGGTGCCATCTCCTTTGTTGGTACCACCGAGTACCTTTCGCCCGAAATGCTGAAAAAGACCGGTCACGGCTTTGCCGTAGACTACTGGGCCCTCGGCATGGTCCTCTACGAAATGCTCACCGGTCTCCCACCCTGGTACTCGGACGATAAAAAAGCCGTCACGCGCGGTATCTGCGAGGGCCACGTTGAATTTCCCGCAAACGAGGTCAGCCGCAACGCACGTTCGCTCATCCGCAGTCTCCTCATCAAGGATCCGCGCAAGCGACTCGGTTCTGCCGCTGGCGTCAAAGAAATCAGCGAGCATCCTTACTTTGCTCCGCTCGACTTTGTCAAACTTGCTGCCAAGCGTATCAAACCCCCCTTTGTCCCGAGTGCGCGATCCTCGCCGCTCGACACCTCATGCTTTGACTACAATTTTACCTCGCTCCCTGCTCGTGTGCCAGCCTACAAGGACTCAAAGACACGCGTCAAGGACGAGGCTCTTGTCGCCTCTGCGCAAGCGGAAGGCGTCTGGTCTGGATTCTCCTATGCGCCCCATGCGCTTTCGGAAAACTAGACATCCGTAGATCATCCCCTGCTGAAACTCAAAACAAACAAATCGTAACCTACATCTACCTTTCCTGTATGAAGACTAGAGAGACGGACTCTTTGCCTGCCGCACACAGTCGCTCACTCCTTTCTCACATGTGGGCTAATACATTATTCGTTATTCGCTCGCAAAAAAAAATGAAGGGGCCCGCCGCCGCGCGCCATCCGTGCTTCTTCCCTCAGTTTTGCCCCAGCAGACAGGTGAACTTCTGCCCGGGCTTGCCGTACTGCAAACTCACCCCCACGGTGCGGCGGCGGATGTCTTTCTGCATGTCGATGAAGGCCGCCATGAGGCCCGTCAGCGCCGCGTCGAAGGCGCGGCCCTTGTGCGAGTCGCGGTCCACGCCCAAGAGGCCCTGCAAGAGCTCGCTGCACGCAACGAAGCGGTCGTTTTCATCGGGCGCACCGTTGGGGTCTGGCGCGGCCAGGACGCCCGCCAGCGCACGCGTGATGCGGTCGAGACTCGGCCCAACGTGATCGCCGTCGTCCATGGACATCAGGAGCACCGGCGCCAGCATGAGCTTGACGACGGCCGCGGTAAACTTCTCCAGCGCGCGACTGGAGCCGCCCTGCGCAGCGGCGTCGGGCAGCGGCGCCGCGCCCTGGGCCGGATCCACGCCGCGACCCACCATGCGCCGGAAGGACCCCGAGAGGTCGTAGCGCCCGTAGGCGTATCGGATGGGCTCCGGCACGGGCGTGATCTTCTGCGAGGAGCGCCCGTAGCGGCGCATCACATCGCCCACCTCCTGGGGAAGCGGCACGCGCCACACCACCACGTCGCCGGGCTTGATGAGCGACGGGCCGTTGTTGAAGACATCCACAGTGCCCTGCACGCGCGTCGTCACTTGGTGCTTGCGCTGACCCTCCTCCTCGGTCGTCGGGTCGGTCGAGCCGGCCGCAATGCCCACCGTGCGCATCTCCTCGGCGACGCGGTCGGCCACCACGGCGGCGTCCACCTGGTCCGGGCCGTCGGCCAGCTCCTCGGCCGTGAAGGCGCCGCGCTTCACGTACGCGCCGTTGAGGTTGGCCAGCACAGGGATGGCATTGTCCAGCAGGTTGCCCTTGTTGGTGTTGCGACTCGAGCCGTACTGGAAGACCAAGTCGCCGGGGTCGATGCGGCTGGTGGCCGCGTCCAGACTGGCGTTCTTGTAGTAGAGCACGTACTGGTTGTCGCGCACATCGTTGCCGCGCGCGGTGCCGTCGCGCTGCCGGATCGTCGCCCGCGTGAAGAGCTGCTGCGTGTCGTGCCGGCACTGAATGACCACCGAGTTCTGCACCGGGTCCTGGCCAAAGAGGCCCTTGGCGGAATACCCTCGCGGAAACATCTTTCTTCCACGCACACGCACACGCACACGCACACACCCGATTTAGCCGTCCGGAGTCGCACGTCCCAACTCACACGCTGTCGTCAAAGAGAGCCTTAACTTTTGTCATATATTCCCCTGCGAGGCCAAAGCCTCAAGGGGTAAAAAAAAAGCAAGTCGATTCATGCACCCAGCTTCTCTCGTGCGGTGCGCTGTTTTTCAATCCGAGATTCCCCTCGAGGCGTTAATAACCGGTTGTATACTGCTTTTCCTCTTCTCCATCGCCCAGATTCATTTCACCCAACAGTTCACGCGCGACTTTCTGCATAGGACTAGCATCATCCCCTTGCTCTTGCTCCAACCCGTCCGCATCCGGGTCGGGCTTGCACAAATGAAACTGCAAGTTGGTGTACGAGACTGCTTCCGCATTGGGCACACGAGGGACAATGGGGTGCACGCGCAAATGCGTTACAAACTGCACGCCCGCCTCGCTGGCGAGCGAAGCGCCCAGCACGAGACCCGAGTCGCGCAGATCCACGGCGCGGTAGTGGCGAAATGCGCGCGTGAAATCGTGAGCGGCGCGCGCGTGCTCGTGCACGCCGACGACAACCTCCGAGGAGCTGTTGTCGGAGTTCTGGAACCAGCACGAGCTGGCGCTGGAGCTGGGATGGGCCATGTTGTACGTGGGCTTGAGTCCCGAGCCGCGAGTAACCCACAGTGTAAGCGACTTTGGTCGTCTCTCGTCGGCATGAAAGACGTCATTGGTCACGATGCACGTGTGCAGGAGAGGAGGAGCCAGGGCAGGGGCCTCCAGTGCGCCGAGGTCACCTGAATCGCCGTCGACCGCATTCGGGTCCACCGGGACGGCGATGGCCGGGACCACGTCCATCTCCGGCTCCACGACGGGCTTCTCCGCATCATCGCCCGTCTCCACAACGCACTGATGGCGCGTGCCGTTGATGCCGTCGAAGAGTATTGCGCCGGAACGCGTGTCATGGTCTTTGAGCTTGACGTACTGGCGGCACCGCGACAACTCGTCCACCGGCGTTGTCATGCCGTCGATGGCCGGCATTGCCATGGAAATACCCAGAGAACCATCATTCTTGGCAGGGAAGGCCCGCACGTTGGACACATGGGCGCTGTCGACGCAAAAGTACGGGTCAATGGTGTAGTCGTGCGGCACGCAGCGGAAGCGGACGTCCCTCATCACACCGGCGAGCAGCTCCTTGAAGCCAGGCACCGCGTCCTGCAATCGCACGAAGGCGCCGCCGCGCCCGTTGTCCATGCAGATCTTGTTCACCTGCCCCCGGCTCAAGACAACCGGCAGCTTGATGTGAAAAACGTGCGGCGACACGACGTAGTTGTTGCGGAAGGTGTTGCTCATTTTATACACACGGTGGACCGTCTGACCCGACGACATGATCCCTCTCTACTCGCTTGCGAGGACGGAAATCACCTGGACGGAAGCCTCGTACCTTTTACCCGCTGACGAGTACGCTAGTAGACTGCGAATGCACACCGCCCAATTTTACTTATACAGCTCTTCGGAGATCGCACCAAGTACGACGCAAGTGGCCCAACTACTCGTCGATGATCAGGAAGAACATGAACCCAGGGCCCCTGGGTTCAAAAATCCAACCGCCCATAGTAAACTGGGTGCAATCTCAGAAAACCGGGGCTCGATTCGCAGAACCAGCATAGTCATTTCGCCAAACGCCTTGGATATCCTGCCAGAAACGCCGCCGGACTTGTCCGGCCGAGGGTCTCCATAGATTTTCGAAGCGGCATGGCCCGCACAAAAACAAAATCCGGGTTTAGGAATCGCCACATGTGAAGCAGGATGGTTTTGCTATTTTTGTTCTCCGGATTTCCGAATAATGTCCCGGATTTCCGACGCAGAGGCACGTGCTGGCTCGTTTCTGATGCACACTGCGCGGCATCAAATTTGCAAGACTGCCGCCGGCGCCGCCGCATCCCGCTCGCCGACCGCGCAC